>MU150298.1:144338-175569 GCA_015584075.1 Collybia nuda
ATACCGTAGAGGGATTGGCTGCAAAGCCAATCAGCCATCTGCTCATGCCAGAACGGGAAGTTCTTTCCTTGAAACATCGAGACGTAGGTTGAGAGAGATGATGACATGTTTAAAGTTGTTTGGTTGATTGCTATAAAAAGCAAGTCAGCCACATGCCTTAACTTAGGATGATTATATTTAAAAATAGAAGCACTTCCTTTAAGGTAATACCTGAGGGGATGGTTGCAGCATGTTACCACGCAAACCATAACCAAGGTAGGGCAACAAGCTAGTACTGCTGCATATTACTGCGCTGTACATTGGCTGTCGGGGCCCATAACCTATTGAAAGGATATGTGGAAGCCATAGTCTTACAATACAATGTATATCTACTTTAGCTAGTCAAACACATACCTTGGTTGCTTGTAGAGCTTAGAGAGTGAGAAGGTCGTATAAACGATAAGTATTAGGTGTGTAAGGTACAGGTATATATACTAATGCAATAGTGAGCACGGACCATCAAGGTAGTGCGAACAGACCATTGGAGTCACAATCTTGGTGTCGTGACTTGGAGCGATTTCAACAATGTTTTCTCTCAATATTACCACAGTAGTTATTTGATGCCAGAGAGCTTTTCCAATTGTAGCCTGTTGGCCAGCTAGTTTGAGACCAGAATGGATTTGAGTTCCAACATTGCCATTATAGAGAGACTGTCCTCCTACTGGGGGAAGTTGTGCAAAATCACCAGCAAAAATCACATTCATACCACCAAATGGCAAGTCAAACACATTAGAAGCTTTGGCCAGTTGGGCTGATATCTTATACATATCATGACATGCTAGCATAGATACCTCATCAATGAATATATAATCTACACCATCAAGTCTTGATTTGATTTGGGCCATACTAGCTGCATTTTTGTCTCCACTAATAGAGATACTGTAAGGGGATCGCTCAGACGATCCACATCTAGTTATTCGGATAATCATTGTAGTATGTATACATGGATCATACTGACATCGTCTGCCCGGAGTATCATCAGCATGCCCCCTACATCCTTATGACACCTCCTTTACCCCTCTTGCAGCTAGTAGAATTCCTCCTTGCTGATACCTTACATGTAGATCGTTGTAGAGTCCTAGCGGGCTCATATAGGCTTCTGGACTCTCTCCGTAGATAATCCTTCCGATGTACCTATATAATGGCGCCTTCCACATAGTGGTCGGTACCTTTGCAATAAACTAGGATCCGGGTTATTTACGGTGACTAAGTACACTTGGTTCTAGGTGCCCCCTTCCCTGCATGGTCAGACCTGACATGCATATTGCCCTCCCCTAGTAAGCCTCTCATACAACACTCCCCCTTACAGATACCCAAGAATGAATGGTATGTAGAGCCATTAAGCAAAGCAGCTGAGGTTCCTGTTGGGCCAAGTGTCACAAATCTATGAGATTCATTCCTCCCTTTAAAGAAGTAGGTCAATGCCTGAATAACTCTGGATTTTCCAGTACCACCCATTCCACCCAGGTACATTTTGAGTTGCTCTACTTTTGGACTCACTGCATGGTTAGCTACAATCCTGAATGCTCTTTCCTGCTCAGTATTTAGGGCATAATCCTTTATGGTTGTATCTATCTGGCTTTGTGTCACCTTTTCCTTGGCTACAAAATCTTTGGTTAGGTAGGCTTGGTCAACAATTTGAACATTATTTTCATTAGGATCAGGTGCACTATTTCTATTGATTCTGTTTTCAGGAATATGCTTGTTTCTTTCAGCCAGGACCTCTTGTCTCTTGTCACTAACTACTGCTTTCCATTTTGAACTAGATTGCATAATGTTTGGTTGGATGGGTTTTGTATCAAATGGATTGATTCCATTTGGGGAGGGATCAAGCCAGCCAGCTTCTTTAACACCAATTCTGATGGCTTCCATCTCTTCATATCTACTTATTCCATACTTTCCCATGTCAGTATATTTATTAGGATTTTCCTCTTCATCATGTGGATCAGAACATCCAAAATTGGCTCCCTCAAAATAGTCAGTATCATCATCACCCAATTCATTCAAAACATCAGAATTCATCCACTCAGGAAATACACCACTTGGAATATCACCTCTTTTCATTTGAACAGCATAGTCATCTCTAGCATCATTACATTCATACCTGATGTTGAAGTTTTTCATAAATTGTTTTTGCTGTTCAGTAAAACTGTAATCATTGAATGTTTCATCCCAAGAGTAGTCATTTTCTTTGAGATCAGTCCCACTTCTCCAAGGTTTGAAAAGTGTCAGCATAGTAGCACAATAATATTCCCTATCACCTCTATCACATCTAGGCAGGGATCCCCCTACAAAATTAGGTACAACATCACATTTTGTTTCATCAAATTGAGCTCCATGTGTTTTGTAGAGAGGATGGCCTTTGAGAAAACAGTAATTGTCAGTGTCATGTTCAAATTCAGTTTCCTCATTTTCAGATTCATCATCAATATCATCCATAGGTGATTGTAATGGTCCACTTTCAGCTTTTACAGAATTAGTGGAACCTATATTATCAAGCTCATCTTCAGATTCCATTGCATCTCCAGCTTTACAAAGCTTGATCCTAGAAGACATCTGAACCCATTCACACAATGTTTCATCTTCAAAAGCTTTTGGTCTATACATATAATCATGCACCTTTGAAACACCTACATATTCATCCTGACCTTTTTGTATAACTAATTTCTCAGGAATCTCTTGTGCTAAGTCTTCTTCTGATCTCCATGATTTAAGAACCTCTCTTACATAGTTTTTCCAATAGACAGGTACATATTTGTGGCTAGTATAGTGATCAGGGTGACCCAAAAGATATAGAGCTGCCATAGGGCCACCAATTTCCATTTTAGCAGTTAGGCAATTAACTGTCTGAGTAATGATTTTTCTTGCTTTGTCTTTCCTCTTAAGTGAACCTGCAAGTAGCTCAGTATTCCTTTCAAAAATGCTTCTGATTGCATCAAAGAGTGCATGGGTTTTGAGACCTGGTTTTGTGACATAATCTGAGACATAGGCTACAACAGCTTTGATAGCAGTTCCAGACATAAGACTAGTCACATCACTGTTACATCTGAGTAGAAAGGTAACTAAAGGACTAAATGTATTTATCCAAGCTTCTCCCATTTTTATGTTGAGTGCACCTGTTTTTGGATCTACTTCAGTCTGTTCATAAAGGGGCCTTGGGAATCTAGCTTTACATTTTCCTTCTTTATTGAGACATGCAGATGTTTTAGTTTTGTTGTCATTAGCTTTTCCCTTTTTACAGTTATGCACATTGGATCTCAGAACAAGGTCATCAACAGCCTCCTCAAATTTATCCCACCAGTTGTCAAGTTTTTTGCATCTGGAACAATCATCATCACTACATTTCCTCTTGATACACATAGGTGGAGGAGGGTCAGGCAGTGTTTGAGTTGGATCATTATAACCTTTGTAATGTTGATTTTCACTTACTGATTCTTTAACATCTTGCATACTGCCAGTCATAAATTCACCAATATGAACACTTTCCAAATACTCTACTATTTTTTTTTGAAAGTCAGAAGTAGGATCCATGATTTTGTCTCTAATATCCTGTGGTGATAGGACACTTTTTAGCCAGAGTAGTAGATGTAGATGTAATGTTAGTCTTCCTTGTTGTTCAACTGTGCCATAATAGCCTCCAGTCTTGCCATAAAACCCTGGGTGATTTTCTCCAATCCCTAAAACATGCTTGATGAAAATATCACACATATAATGAAAGAATCTGGCTCCAGCTACTGGATTGTTTGCAATGAGCCTGTATCTTTCATCATATTCCCTAAGTATGGGTGTAAACTTTTCTTCTGTATCTGCAAAATATAATGATATGGGATGCATAATATCTGCTGGAGAGAAAGTAATGAACCATGATGGAGCACCAAGAAATGATATTAGTGACCATATTTCATTTCTCATATACTTTTTGGTAGTAGTAGATCCTTTAACATGGCCTCCAACATGATCTAGATCTCTGATGAGCTGGAAACATAACTTTTCTTCATCTGATTCAGGCTTGACTCTTTCATCTGCCTCCATTCTTTTGATTATGTCAGATAAGACATCTATATCAACATCCATTAGTCTCTTAGATATATTGTTGAATTTTGGTTTGTCAACAAGTAAGTATCCAGCAGTAGTACTCTCTTTGATCTGTTCATGGTTGAAGGCAATAAGAGGAAAATGAGGATCCTTTTGAAATCTTTTATCATAGTACATAAGTAGATTTTTCTTGTGCTTTGCATCAGACATCCTTCCTGTATGTAAGCTGTTTCCAATGCCTCCAAGACCATATGGGAACAATCAGGGAAGCATTTGAGGAAATAACTGGGGATTGCTATATATTGATTCAGCTTCAGATGCATGTCCAATGGCAAGTACCTTTCCCTTATCAGTTAAATGCTTGAGAGCAATAGCTTTGATGGCTTTGATGCTTTTGGTAGAATATTCTTCTCCAGTCAGTCCATGAACAACAAATGGGCACATTCCAGTTTCAGTTCCAATGTCACCTTCTGTATCATTAATAGCTGATGCTTCAAAATCATCATTGGTATCAGATCTTCTATAATCAACTACAACTGGTGGCCTATCTTCTGGACATGCATTTAGATTGTCATATGAGATGTTCAAGTCAATGTAATCCAAATGATTAAGCTTGAGCCATTCCAGTGCAGCAGCTACTTTTCTCCTTCTGACAAGCAAAGGAGTGCGTTCAAAATATGATCTAGTAGGTTGGCATGGGCCAGTATATATGAAAGCAAGCACATCATCTAGATCTTCAATAGGTGGAGGTAGTGTGTCATATACTTTAGGCATAGGATTTGCAAATGAGATAGCATTAGCTTTCATCTTATGCATTCCTGATGAAACTTTGATAATGCATCTGTTGTGTCTAACTCTGGCTATCAAAAGTTGTTCAGCAAATGAAAGGTCCTGAAGCTCAGAAGGGACTTTTCCTAACCATTTTCCATTAGCCAAAGACATCAATGGAATTTTTCCTTTTGAGACAGATTTGCAACATGTTTTACATATACTATCAAGGCTCTCTTCTAATATAGGCCCCTCAAGATCAGAAAATGTTTCATCTGGACTAAAATGTTCTTTTTGAGTCACACCTTCTCTGGTCAATACCTCTAAATCAAAATTTAAGTCTGCTAATTTTTGTAGTTCTGAACATAAAGTGAGTTTTTCTGAGTTTCAACTGAAAGTTGATGAACAATTGCTCCTCCTTAGTGGCTGGCACAACTTGTAAGTTTGG
Organism: Collybia nuda; assembly: GCA_015584075.1. Lineage (NCBI taxonomy): Eukaryota > Fungi > Basidiomycota > Agaricomycetes > Agaricales > Clitocybaceae > Collybia > Collybia nuda. The sequence continues at coordinate 149,629 of MU150298.1, forward strand.
TTGTGCTTGGTTCTTTGGCTTACCTACTATACCCTTTAATAATGATTGAGCTACATCACTGATCTCTCATGTCAGCACTTAAGATAATTATTCCTAGCTATTCATATGTCCAAAATGAAGTCAAGAGAAGATTTGGGATTCACCCATGTTCATTTCAAGTCAAGTCTGCAATAACACAGCTCAAGCAAAAAGATTGTATTACAATTACACTGACAGGTTCTGGAAAAACCCTTACATTTTGGATACCACTTCTCTTCAATGATAACAGTATGAGCCAATCCCAACTAGGGCTGTAAATATTACTCTGAAGAACTCCTCAAAGGAAGATGGGGATGGTAAGATTATTTTTGTCAAGGCCTTGAGTAACCTTCGTAATCTGAGTATTCAGGTCCATTTTATTGAAGAATCAGGATCCAACATGTAAAGAGAGAGGTGTGAAGAGGTGTGTGCACAATGATCTACTTGCATCAGCTCTGAGTACAGCTTCAAATATCATGATGATTGATGAGTGCCAAAGAAACAAACACAACCAGACTTACAAGTTGTGCCAGTCGCTAAGGAGGAGTAATTGTTCATCAACTTTCAGTTGAAACTCAGAAAAACTCTTTTACTCCACCTGTGACTGGTTTGGAGTCTGTCAATATTGAAGAGATCATACTTATTACTGATGCCAAGCCTTTAAATGACAAGACCAATACCTCCATGCATAAATTAGGTGTTGAGCCATTAGAAGTGGAGGACATCCCTGAAGTTACAAAGAATACTCATTGATTACTTGTACTCTATCTACTAAAATTAACAAATGTTGTCTTTAATAATGAATGTCGTGAGAGTTTAGGAGTCGGGGACTGGTGCACAGTGCCACTACACAGGATGCATGGACCAATAGTGTGAGGCAGAATAAGTTGAAAATATATTTGGGGTAATCTATCTATATAACACATATCTACTTGCAAAATATGTAAGTGAGAATATAAATAATCAACAAGTATTTGAGTAAAAGGAATGGGAAAAACAATTAAAATAAATGAGCAGAAGATAATTGAAATATTTCTAGTATAGTTATATAGAAAATAAAATGGATTTACCAATATTATTTTTATCATATTTCTTGTCTACATATGCCAAAGATATCCAGTTTCTTTGGATGTTGAAATATTTAACTATTTTTAAGGTTTCTTTTTCAAATATCTGCTAAAAATACTTTAACCAACTCTAATCTATATGTAAATATCTGTTGCATACTAGATCTGTCACAGAACTTTGACAAAATATGTTAAAATATTTTTAGCAGATTTCCAAATGTAAAATGTTGAATATAGTTAAATACTCCAAACTCCAAATTATCTGAATATCCTTTGCATATATGGGCAAGGAATACACAATAGACATAATAATGATAAATCCATTTTATTTTCTATAAAAATATACAAGAAATATTTTAATTATCTTCTGCTCATTTATTTTAATTGTTTTTCCCATTCCTTTTACTCAAATACTTGTTGATTATTTATATTCTCACTTACATATTTTGCAAGTAGATATGTGTTATATAGATAGATTACCCCAAATATATTTTCAACTTATTCTGCCTCACACTATTGGTCCATGCATCCTGTGCTACGATATATTTCCTTAGTGCCTCCCGTTGGGTGAGCTCCACTGGCAATTATGAATGCTTAAATGCATTTCTATGACTTATCTTCCATCGCGTGATACCCAAGGTAGGGGGGGGGGGCTTGGTCTTTCCAGGTTCCCACCACGGCTTCGCAATAATAAAAAAAGAACTTCTTACTGAGCTTGAAATAGGCTCGAAGAGAGCTGAGCTGAAGACCCAGGCCATGGCCCTCCGGAAGCCAATAGGCAAGGCATTATAGTTTGTTCTATATTTCCAGCGGACGTAATGGGTACTGGATTTTAATCTGATAGGTAATAAAAAACATTCTTCAGTCATCGGGAATATGGATGAAAATTGTGTTGACCCCGCGAGGTTAAACGTGCCGGTCCAGGTCCCACATTCATAGCCAATCTGTTGATTGGATTCAAAGCACCACCCATCCCAGTTACCCCCGGCCTCATTCCCATTCCTATAGGATTCATGCCTACCATCACAGGATTGCCTTGCCCCAATCCATTGGCACCCATTGGGCCCATCCCTAATCGCATTGTACCAATGTTCCCCATCCCATTCATAGCACCCATCGGATTCATTCCGTTCATCATGCTCATTGCGTTCATACCACCCATGGGGTTGAAGCCGTTCATGCCCATGCCTATCGCCATCGCCATTGGGTTCATACCCATCATTTGCATATTCCCTGCCATCATTGGAACTTGTCCCATTGGACGTTGTTGATATATCATCGACATTGGGTTTGCTTGCTGAACAGGAAATGTCATATTTGGTGACGCCAACGCCGATCCCCGGTCATTGAACGTGCTGTCTCTATTGTTCACGAGTGGAGCAGCCGTCCGTGCCTGATCACGTTGACTCCGAGGCTGAGCCATTTTTACCTCAATCTTATACGAAAACGTTCGGGTCGAGTTTAATTCATCGAAAGAAGAAAACATACCTGTTTATCATCTAAGATCAGACCGTTCTTCCCCACTAATTGGTCGGCGTTGCTCGCATCTTCAAATGTGACAAATCCGAATCCTTTGGACCGACCTGACTCCCTGTCCACCATCACTGTAGCATCAACAACCTTACCATACGCAGTGAAGAATTCACGCATTGATTCTGATGTTGAAGTCGCAGCTAATCCACCTACAAAATAACGTGTATTTCGTAAATGTTCTTCACGAGGAATAGCCCTCTTGGGGTCGATCTAGCGTATGAATTATTATCTGTCTTTATGCTCGAGAAGGCGTGGTTGTACGCACCGCCTTTCCGTCCAGAAAATGTTCATGGACGACGACGGCGTTGACGGCATCCGCATCCTCAAAAGTTAAAAATGCAAAGCCCCGTGAGGTACCTGATGGATCTCGCATGATCGTGCATGCATCGACCTTTGCCGAAGTGTGAGGGGCTGTCTATAAGACGACGACGCTGCTGTACCTTGCCAAACTGAGAAAAGTAGTTCCTTAAACCTTCTACTCGGGACAAGACAAATAGGTGGACAGCAAGTAACCATTAGCGCTACGTAGCGGAATGTGTGTAAGGACGATATACCATCTGTTGTGTCCCAGTTAAGACCTCCGATGAATAGTTTGCTATCAAACCGGTCCATAGGTGAATGTGCATCGAAGTAAGGGATAACGTAGGCAGATGAGTAGTACGGCGGAAGTTGATAGTTTGCCAAGGTAACAAAAAAAATTAGTATCCTGAGTAGATGCGATGGAAGCCAGGAAAACGCTATGCTCAGAGCAAGATAACGAAGTATCGTAGCTGGTATCTGCTCATATGAAAGGAAGAACGAGAACAGAAGGGAATGTAACAGGAGTCCACAGGAGACTAAACCCCTCCGCAACGTGTAGATATAAAACTTGACAGTAATAGGTGATAATCGTTTCAAAAAAAAAAAGCTCACCCAGAATCATGCATCTCTGAAGGTTTTTTACCAAATATACTGTCAGATGTTCCAGTATTAGGAGTCGAAGTCTCGTGTGTAGCTATGGCTGAGGTTCCTGCAGCTTGCCGAGGATTAGGAGGTAGGGGTATTTCGGGTCGTTGTTGACGCTCTTGACTAGGAGTTTGTTGATATGCAGAGAACTGTTGGGCAATCTGAGCTGAATATGATAATGAAGAGGAATCCGATAGCTGAGGTTTGGGAGGGAGAGAACGGAGAGCGTCTTGGGGTACCAATGTCGTTGAATGAGAAATGGTCGGGTTGACAGGCTGGGTATTTGCAGGCCGGGTTTCCTTCGGAGCTTGAGGTTCATCCCAATCTTCAGTATCATTCAAGGGCACCGCGAACTCGTTGTCATCATCACCATATATATCTAGAAAGGGATGTTGAAGTGAATGAAAAACGATAATGGATGGAACGAGCATACCACCATAGAGATCAGAATCAAGAGCCGGCTTGGACATTGTTCAACGACTGTTGTTTAACAGGCCTTCGCCAGCACTCTAAGTGTTGGTTCAAGTTCAAAAACAGGAGTAAATCGAGTTCATGTGGTAAACGTGACCAAATATAGGCACTTTTCAATTTCTACTTGTACATAACATCTTCACCAAAACAAGTACTAATGTATGCCGTTGACGACTAAAGCATGTCCGTCTCGGATCCTCTGTTGCGTTCTCTCCGCCGCCGCATCGTATACATATTGGACGGGTTGGTACCGCCAATCGCCCACCTCATTTCCAGGCTCAGACCCTGGCCGCTCATCCAGCGGGAAAGTATCCTTGTCTGAATCAAAATCAACGTCATCTGAATCAAAAGGTTCTGAAACAACAACAGAGAGATCAATTCACGAACAAACTGTTTGCAAATATTAACAATTTACCTTCTAGCGGCTCTTCTTCTACGACCTTCCGCTTCCCAAGTGCCTTTGCACTCGGCCCCACATATGATTGTCCGTCATTGTCGTAGGTCAAAGGTGGACCACGCAGTTCATTATTTTGAAGATGCATAGAATTTAGTCCGCTATGAAGGTCAAATCCACTGTCCCTAAATGACTCCATTCCATAAGGGTCAAGGATGGGAGTACTAGGAGATGGTGTCCTTGAGTGATTAGACGCTTGCGCAGGAGAGCGCGGGCCATGAGGCGCAGCAGGGGGTGGAGCCAAGGTGCCAGCGTCGATCCCAGAATGTAAGATTGGGGCCTGGGGATAAGGTTGGGCAATGGCAGATAGTACCGGTGAATGGTTTGGGGAAGAAACTGTCGATGAACCACCGCCCCCTGTAAATGACTCTACCAGCGGGCCGGAATCTCGCTCGAGGTGTTGCAAATGCTACAAAATCAGAGTATTACAAACTAAAATCAGGAATATATATAAGTATTATACGGCTCACCCTTCGATCCATTCTCGTCTCTTTTCTACTCCGATCTTCAGCCTTGCGTTCCATCGCTACCCTCTCCAGATCATTATATTGTTTGATAGCTTCGAGGAGATCCTCATTTGCCTCCAGAAGATCTGCCAGTAGTTGTTCTTCTGTTGTGAGTTCAATGGGCGAGTCTTCTCCATGTTCTATTGCGAGGCACTCTTGGTCTTTAAGCAACCTGGATCGCTCTGCCCCTGCAGTAGCCCAAGGTATTTGGGCAAATATAAGTTCTTGGGAGGCAAGGGACTTTTTGTAAAATTCCTGGGAATACAATGTTCAGTGTTGATTTGCCTACACAGATTTCCAGCTTAGACCAACTTTAATAACGTCCTGCTTTTTTAGATCCTCAGGCTTCGATAGTACAAGAGCTTGGGAAAGAAGAGAGGCATTTCCCCGGCCAATCTTGCACTCCTGAAAAAGTCTACGGATATCTTCTTCTGGGGGTATAATTCGATTTCTTGTTGGAGACTTGCGTTTACGGTCAGAATTCTAAGCAAAATAAAAGTAAACCCCGATCAACGAAACAAACAGGCACGTGTACTAACATTAGATAAAGTTGGCGGAATGTAGTCTATAGGTATAGGTGACGGTTCTTGATAGGACACAAGCGGGGCCTCATAGTGTGAGAGGCGGCTCGGTGCTGGTGGGTTAAACATCGCGTCATCGTTATCAAATGGCATGCCCTTTTATATCATCAGCACGGATGTGAAAATGATTGTTAAAAGGGCAGCCAAACCTCATCTGGTTTATCAACGGGCTTAACCCTCCGCCAAAGCCCCCTAAAACCACTGTCTTTTTCTATCAGTTGAACCGGGTCAATACGGCTGCAAGCAAAAATCTGATTCGAGTATGACTTACTACTCCCACTCGCGTAGGCTGCTGCAGCGATCACATCCAAAACCCGCTCACGTACGACCGGTGATGTCCTAGAAGAATTCAACAGGTCTTCAAGAGTATCAAGAAACTTTCGAGACGTCGATTGAGAAATAAAGGTATCTGATGAATTTCGTAACATAATCGCCCAAAGCTTCGGGTAAAATTAACAGAGTATTCCACAAGCCAGATGGGGATGAAACCTACCCTCGCGGCAGATAACTGTGCTGGCGGTTCACCATATCTAAGACCAGTTATGAGGGTCCATAGGGTTCAATTGGGCGTAAAACATACTTGAACTCGCGTCTAAGAGCGCGAACGGCCTCTTTGGCATTATTTTCGTTTGCAGACGCCCTGTCGCATACTTCTAATACGACAGCCCAATCCTCTGCAGCAGTTGCGGTCAGGTAGCCTAAGAATAAGAGCCCCTATCAGTGATCCTTCATCATTGACCTGTCATCACATCGTACCAATCATCCTTGTAAGTTCTGCTGGGTTTTCTTCGTATCTACCCCTGTCCCGCTCGCGCTCAAAAAGTCGCTCCCTTTCCCTATCCTTTTCTTTGTCTCTTTCTTTTTCCTTCTCCTTGTCTCTATTCCAGAAGCCTTTCTTTTCTTTCTTCTCCACTGGGTCCCTTTCACGACCCTGGTGCCCACTTTCTGAATGAGTGGGAAAACGCTCATCTAAGTTCACTTTGTTTGGGACGCCAGCAACTCCAGCAACAGGGGGATCTAAAGCCCTCAAAATCCCCAGGGCAACAGGTGCATTTGGCGGCGGTTTTTTACGTGTGGTTTGCTGCAGGTGAGTATCTCGATCTCGGGGGTGATTGATTTTGGTCGTCGGAATGGAGGGCATGGTTGATGTACTGAATGGCGAAGGAGATCGAGGTGCATTCGGGCTGGGAATCGGGGGGGATGCTCCGGGAGGCAGAGATGTAAACGAAGAGGTGCGAGACGGGGACGAGACGGAGGGATACTGACTCCTCATTTGAGCTTCATCATAAGCGGAAACAACCTCCCATCTCTCCTCTTCGCTAGACGCCTTCCGAAGGGGTTGAGCCTGGTTATTTAGTGGCAGTCGTTCCTGTAGATGAATATAAGCAGAATGTAGCTGATGTATGGGAGTGGGTATATCGTGGCCCTAGAGTCAGTATAAACCATTAAATTCAGTAGTTATTATGACAATATATGATGTACGGTGCGGTGAAGTACTGACCTCTTGTGCAATTGACTCTCTTGATGGGGTGATGGTTCCTTTAGCAGCTTTGGGTTTGCCGTGGCTGCCAAATAGTTTCTTCATTATAACTAGGAACCTAAGTCTATGAAGCTCGCCCCCCGACCTCTAGCAAAGCCAGAGTAGAAGAATGATGATGAGCAACGGCGATACCAGTGCTCTCAACAAATGGCAAGGCTGTGCCCTCGATGCGATACACGTGGGACAAGTCTGATTAGATCAAAAAGTAGCGGTAAGTACAAGTCTTTATACTTATTCAAATCACAAGCGCAATAACTGATTATTCAAAGTGCACCGCCAACGATTGGAACCTTAGCCCACTCAGTGCGCTTCTCGTCAAAAATTCCTTCCACGATCGCTTCGAATGCACTTCGAGTGAATTCAAAACTTGCAACGTATGCCGTGCCTGCTCTCACCCTTTCCGAGTCCTCGCCTACCAGATCATATGGCCCGCAACTTGCCAATAACACGACCGGGATGGATGCACATCCCATAAGAACTTTTTTCAAGTATTCCCTCTGCCACATGCTCCGGTCCGCATTACGCAGGACGAAAACTACCGCCTCTATGTGGCCCTGGATTGGCACCACGGTGCTATCGCTCGACGAATACACAACATGTTCGCACTGCGTTTTTTCCTGAATAAGCTCTGCCAATGCAAGGTATGAAGCGCCGACTGTGTTCCTCAAGCGTCCTGCACGATCCCTCAAAACACCATCCGCATCATCTACCGCTCGGTTCAATGACTCCATTTTTGGCGTGAATAATAGTAGTCGTTCTTCCCGTCCAACTTTGAGCGGTAGAATACCAGAATCCCATATGAGGGCACAACTCTGGCGGTACGCCTTTATACTCAAGGCTAGGTTTTTGTTCTTCATATCCTCCCACTTCTCCTCAAACGCTTCATCAGTCTCACTGTTCAACACGGCCTCCCATCCACCCACAAACAAATCTTTCATCCGGTCTACTCTTTCCCCCCCTTTCTCCAATGTTACCAGGTCCAACCTTTCCGCCATCAACGCTTCATAAACCCTATTTATCGCGCCCACTTGTTTCTCATATGTATGGCAAGCCATCACAACATCAACGCCTGATAAAAGTGCTCTAACTGCGCCTTCCTCTATGCCACATCCCCCTTGGGCAGGATCTGCAATAGCATCCATCTCGATACAATCCGTTACAACCACTCCCTCATACCCCATTTCCTTTCTCAAAAGTCCATTAGTCACCTTATCAGAAAGGGACGCCGGAGAGTCATCCCCAGTAAAAAGTGGTAGCGCCATATGGCCAACCATAACACTGGCAATGGGATTGGGCTTGATAAGTGCCTTGAACGGCATCAACTCCGTTTTTTCCAGTTCCTGTTTCGACTTTAAGATCCTGGGGAGTGCGAGGTGAGAGTCAACATGAGTGTCTCCATGGCCAGGGAAATGTTTGGCAGAAGGGGCGACTCCGCTAGTGGTCAGTCCGCGCGAGACTGCCAATGCATAACGCGTGACTTCTCTAGGATCTAAAAAGAAAATTGGAAGATATTGGTTAGGTAGTACGGGTCACTCACCATCCCCAAACGATCTAACACCTATCGCGAAGCATAGCTCAGTCGGAAAAAGTACAAAATAGGTTTTATGATTTACCAATTACAGGGTTCTTTGGATCAGAGTTTACGTCCGCAATAGGACTATATGCCCAGTTGATTCCCACCATTTTGAGTTCTTTAGCGGAGGCCTCTGAGACTTCTTCTGCGAGATCTGGTGAGCCTGTCGCTGCCAGCGCCATGGCGCCGGGGCTAAGTTACACACGACCTAAATCAGCACTCTGACGAGCAATGAACTATTGATAACTTGCAATTGCGTTCCGGCGGTTGGTGAACTAAAAGCGGACACAAGGCCTAAATCACATTGCCAAATTTTAATGATCATGAAACTACAAGAGACGACCATGTAAATACCATTCTCTTGGTCGATACCGATAAGAAGTGGCTTCTGATGACCGCACTCCTTCGCGAAGGCCTGTAGTTCCCTTACAATCCTGCGTACCTGAATTACATCTAACATGTTGATTTAATAAAAGATAGTAGATTGGTGGTGGGGTTTTACGGACCCCGAACATTGCGTTTCATTAGGATGATGTTTCCGAGGTAGTATTCTTTGATGAGCGTCTTGATGTCGTCGTTCAACTCATGTCCGTGAAAGCCGAAGACGAAATGCTACACTAGATCTAACACAACGCCATCTAGATGGGGAGGTGCATACCTTTCCTATTTCGCGCTTAGTTACTTCTGTAATGGATGTAGTCATGACGGTGGGGCCGTACTGTAATGGTGGTGTTCAGAGAAAAGGTGGATATGTGAGAACCGAAGAGATGAAAAGGCCCAAATCTGAAATCCGGGCCACACGTTATATGTTAAGAATCATCAGGTGCTTGTCTTGGCATTGATTTTAATCTTAATATAAGGGCGTGGTCACGGGATCATTTCTGAACGCGTCTTCACGTGATATGTTGAAATTCTGAGAGTTGGCGCTTTGACCCGACAACAGTGAACAAAAAAATCTTTCAATTCCGAAGCGAGGTATTTCAAACTTTTGCAATAGTATCTTAAGAAACCTTCAATGGGTGTCGCGGGCTTATGGAATGTTTGTAGATGATGCCTTACAATATTCTGAGACAATCTGACAACTTTGCCCTTAGATTCTCCGGCCTGCTGGTAAGACGCGGTCTTTGACAGAGCTCTCCGTGACAGAGGGCTTTGAGGAAAATCCAGCAAATCTTCGTGGATATAGGATTGGGATTGACGCCAGCATCTGGTTTTTCCATGCTGAATACGGACGGGAAGGCGAGAACCCCGTTCTGCGGACCTTATTCTTTCGTTGTGCGACTCTAATGCACTCACCTTTCCTTCCGCTTTTCGTATTTGACGGACCGCTGAGACCAGATTTCAAGAGAGGGAAGAAAATCAACAAGGCAAGCAGCAAACTCATTCCTGGGATGAAAGCGATCGTAGAGGCCTTTGGCTTTGAATGGCGAACGGTGTGTTTCCTTGTTATTCTCATTTGTTCTAATCTGTTTCACAAATGTATCTGTTCCAAGGCTCCGGGTGAAGCTGAAGCAGAGCTAGCCTACTTAAATCGTATTCGTGTGATTGATGGAATTCTTTCAGATGATGTCGACAACTTCTTGTTTGGGGCAACTACTGTCATTCGAAAGTTCGTAATGGGTGCTCTCTTGCAAATACCTATTCAACATGATCTTTCGTCTTCAACAGCCCAAGCAATAACTTGTCTGGGAACAAAGCCAACCCAGTACTCAATGCTGCAGGAAAGGACGATAAAAATCACACAAAGGTGTACCGATTAGCTGACATTACGGCACACCCTAACGTTCGCTTAACTCGAGGAGGCATGATTCTTATTGGTTTAATGAAAGGGGGCGACTATCACCCTGGGGGACTGGCTCGGTGCGGACCAGTGATCGCACATGGCCTCGCAAAATGTGGCTTCGGAGATACGCTCTTCGAGGCAGCTAAAAACCTCAGTCGCGAGGAGTTGGTTGCGTTTTTCGTTCCCTGGCGACACGAATTGCGACAAGAAATTTCGACGAATTCGCAGGGGCATATCGGCAAAAAACACCCAGCCCTCGCCAAAACGATACCTGACTCTTTCCCTGATATAGATGTTTTATTGTCGTACGTCGATCCCATCACTTCAGAAACTATGGGGAAGGGGGATTATTACAACTCTCTCACCTGGGGGAAGGAGCCTGATCTTGGTAAGCTTGCTGCGAATTGTGAATTGAGTTTCGAGTGGGGGTACAAAGAGGCTATTATAAAACGCTTCAGAACCATCATCTGGCACTCTGTTGTCTTGCGTATCCTCCGTCGTGCGGCCCTTAACATGGATGCCAAAGCTGGGCATCCACAAACACTGTTAACGACCCCGTGCAAGAAGGGTGCAGCAGGGTTGGAGCCTGTAGGAACCCCTTCAAAGATGATAGCAAAATATTTCTCCTCACTTACACTGGGCACTCTCCATGGATACCCCTCAGACTGCGAAGAAGGTGAAGATGAACGCCTTATCATCAAAATCCATTCCTCTCGGAATCATGTATCCACCGATGGGATTCTTGAATATCGGCTGGAAATTGCTCCAGCCCAGCTCGTGCGCATCACAGTGTCCGGAATCAAAGGCCTTCGTACCCCAGAAGGACCGGATGAATGGGTTGATGATCTTGATGATGACGACGACGAGGGAGGGAAAAAAGGAACAAAAAAGCCACCCCCAAATCCAGAAAGTCATATGAGAGTATGGATGCCTGCTTGTATGGTACGCCTTGTTGAACCAGGTTTAGTGGCTGAGTACGAAGCCATACAAGCAAAGAAACTTGAAAGGAAATCAGCTAAAGGGCGTCCCAAATTCGGCGGTAAGACTCAAGCAACTGTCATTCCGGAACCCAGCCTCGAGAGCCCAACCTCAGAGGGTGATTTTCCAATTATTAAACCCAAAGCTGCACGCAAAGCAACTCCTAAAGTCCAGGCCACATCAGATCCAAAGGCAGTTGCCTTTTCTCGAACGCTCTCATCCAAATCTATTTTTATCCAGGATTCAAATCCAGAGCGGGTCATTCGAGATTTGACTAAGAAAACGGCTAAACCGAAGAACGCATCAAATACTCATGCGGATCTCAAGTCATTTTTTCCGTCTGCAAAATTATCAAGAACCGCTGCTGGTAAAGCTATTACTGACATTCCCGTAAAACACGTCCCGTCGCCAACATGCGAAATTCCACCACCAAAGCTCTCGCGGGACACGTCTTTGTCCAGGGACTCGCCACAAACAAATCTCAAGTGTGCGCAATACAGTTCACACAATCTTATCAAGGGAAACTCGGATACATGTCCTATCCATAGATCTGTATTCACCGCCTCATCATCCAATGTGTCCTTCGGTAGTGACGACGATCCGTTTTCAGCCGACGATCTTTTTTGCGATATTTCTTCCCCTAAAGTTGCACCATTCATCGAGCAAAGTCGCAAGAAATCTCTACCATCTTCGGATTCAGACTGCTCTATGTCTCTAAAGAAAAAATCACCTCGGCAAATCCCATGTTATACGCTTCCTCGTTCACATCGAAAACCATCAGATGCTGGGGATCTAAATAAAACCAGACTCTCCCCCGTTCGCTCCTGCTCACCTTCACCTCTCCACCCACCGAATCGCCCGCAAATTGCAGCAATATCATTGCATCCGTCCATGCGCCCCTTGCGAGTCATTGAAATCTCCAGTGATTCTGAGGACGATATACCACCAGCACAACCCATATTTCCTTTGGCTGCGGCTAGAGCACGCGCTAGTGCTAAAGCCGAATCTGAACCTTTCAGACATAGGTCAACGAGCCAAAAAAAAAAACCACAAAAACCCTCCAAGATCAACATAATAAATGATATAATTGATCTAACTTGAGATACTAGAAAACGAGTATTTGTCAAGCATACCGAGATTATCTGCAAATTTGGTTTAGAGATGTTGAATGACTTTACATAGCTGTTATTTACTGGTACATTTTCTACATATATATGCGATTATGTAAGAATACGACTGACAATGTTAATTTGATACAGTGCAAAATTAATCGAAGTTCCGGGATAATAATCATGTCCTCAATGCTACCGAATACAATTTGCCGTGTTAGAACGTTGTCGTGAAATCCCTAGAAGCTTCTTGCCCCATTATGCCATCAATAGGCTCTGGGGCAGGTGCTGCGGGGATTTGACTCTTGAAGCGCCGGATGGTCTCTAGCCGAGTTCGCCAGTTGGTCTTCATCTCCACCTGCTCTGTATCGCGTTTTGTGTGCGAGAAGACAGATGCAAACCAGTCCGCCAACAAGCTTAGTTGTCGGACAAGCAATGGCAGGTTTCCTTCAGATATGAGCTTAAAATGACCTATGGGGGCAAATTCCGTCATCCCTGGCGCTCGCTGCACGGTGACTTTGAAGTACTCGTTTTCGTGGATATTGTTAGAGAATGCGGCGATGGCACCCAAGGAATGCGGTTCTATGACAATGTTTACAAACTGAAACTGAGTGGCCAATGTGTCGAAACGGTAAGGTTTTCCTGAATCGTTCCAAACGATCCGAACATAATCATTACCGATGTGGCGCTTTTTGTTGTTACATTGCGGATCATCAGGGCTCGATGGCATCATGGTCGCTGTATGGTATAGGACTTGGCCGATATCATCCCACCAGGCATATGCGTATTCACCGTCTTCATCGGGATCGAGACCGCCTGCATAAACATCAACCTGACCCCGCAAGTTAATTAATCTTCCAATGCCTTCGAGAAAGCGGGTATAAGCAGGGGAGCCATGTGTATTGCGAAGAATATCGCTTTCTTCATTCTGTCCAGGTGCCACGTACATAATCCCGACCTTGTGGGTATCGATTACAGGGATTCTGTCCAGGCTTGTAACAAACTTCGTGATGACAGCCGGATCAACAATGGTTCGAACGTTTGACGAATTTGCCCGTTCAGGGTACGCCGAAAGCTGTAGTGAGAAATACGATGGATCGATTGCGACGTCCTTTCTGCGCTGGGAAGGAGCAGTCCCACTCCACACGTATCCAGTGATCGGATCCGGGTGGGGAGTGTCTAAGTCTCCGTCATCATCGGCCCCGAAGGTATCTTCCTGCTCAGAACGGAAATTAATTTCTACGGTGTGAGAAGAAGGATTGCAACGAACATCTTCCTGCGTCGGTTTGTTTGGTTCGGCAGTTTTTGAAAAATCTTTTGTGGCTAGTGGTGTGGGTGGGCTGCGTTCCATCATTAAGGTTGCTGGGACTGAAAAGAGATCAGGATTGACATCCCCTGAGCCAACCATGGGAGCGTTTTCTGCTCTACAGAGAAATTTGGAATAACCAGATGGTCGGCGGCAGAGAACCTCAATCCAGCCCCTTCGTGCAAGAGTACGAACAGTTATAACGGAATGTCCCAGAATCCACGATTTCTCCTTCAAACCATTCTGTGATGAGTTGGGGACAGGTGGGTTCATGATGATATTGTTAAAAGCAGACGGAGCAGGGCGTGGATCCGCGCTTGCGTATGTGTAACGAGCAAGCCAGTCAAAACAGACTTCTGTGGGGTCATCGACTGTATCGTTCCCCTCATTTGCCAACAAGAGTTGGCGGGTGATGTAGGAGATGTGGCGAGGCCTGTCTTGAAGCTTGACTGCTAAGAACCAAATATAAACAACACTGTACGACAAGATACGGACATGTTGAGATAAGGCCCATGACGTAGTTGGCGAGGCATCAAGTCGATTGTAGTGTTGAAGAAACTGTAGGGCTACACCAAAAACCATCTTGAAATCACCCTCCGTGAAGTTGGCATACATCGGTGGAAGGGATCCGATAATTGATAGAAACCCCAAAATGTGGACAGCCATGTTAGGGTTGGACATAATTTGGGATAACATCGTCAAGATTCTGGGTAAACATTTCGTCATTGATGGCTGCAATTCAAATGCTGAGAGGGAAAGAGCGTGCAGACAGCACTTAATTGTGGATAATTGTCCATTCAAGCCGGTTTGGAATACCTCCACAAGCAAATGACGTTGCTTCAAGTCGAAGCAGCGCCGGTAGCTCACTAATACGGTCAATGTGTGATACACAAGCCCTTGGGCATCACGGGCCTTGAGACCTGTCGACCAATTATCGACACTGGCTCCAAAATCACGAGTTACCACAATGGCTGAACAGATAGCGTTCAACATCTTTGATACAGCCTCTCTCGCCTTCGGCCCACAAAATAGATGTTTGTTCGCCAGTTGGATAGGAAGATGACACAGGACGTAAGAAAGGATTTCCCAATTCTTCTCCTTCTCCAAAATACTGATGATGATGTTAAGGTACAGCGAAATTGGAAGAACCAGGTTTCCTGGTCCATCCGGGTCATACGACACAAGACCTTCACTTGGTCCAAGATGTTGAAAAGAAAAAGAAAAAGATTCCGGAATATGCCAAAGGGATGCATTGCGTTTGGATACAGAAATGGCTGACGGCTGTGTATTTGTTGCCCTTGACCGACTTCTACTTGTTGTAGAATGGGAGAGTCCCCCTGCACCCCGCCCCCTTGAGAGCTGGCGTCCGTCCCTTTCCTGAGGAAATCGAGCGCGGGTCTTCCGAACATCCGGAGTGGATTCAGTTGGCGATTGTTCGTCAGCTACTCGCTCTAATCCTGGTGTGCTGATGGTACGGTTATTGCCAACACTCAGGACGCGATTGATCAAAGTTGATAGCATCGTTACATGACTTGACGTTTCATGGGTCAGATAAAGCTTATGATCGCGGTCTGCTCGAACGTGCATTAAGAATTCCAAAGCGGCCAGCCTTGCTCGAGTAGATCGTCCTTCAGCGGCAGTGTTCAGCAGAATTTTGTAGACGTGAATAGCAAGTGCAACACGCCGGGGATCGAGGGCGAAGGGTGTGAATGACAGCTGGCTGAATATTGATATTAGTGCGGACACCGAGGCAACGACGCGAGGTTGCGAAAAAACCTGCTGAGGGTATGATGGTGGAACCACAGAATCATCCGGGGATTCTTCTGAAGTCTGTGGTTGGAGGGAGTGTGACCGTGATGAATGTCCTGTAGTCAAGGACGACAAAATAGACATGACTGAAGGTAATCCTGACCCTCCTCCACCCTCTCCTGTCTGGCCACGATGCTCGCTTTGCGTCCTTGAGAGAATCGGAGAGACAATAGTCGTGGAAGATCCACTCAAGGCCGATGGGGAAGGAGAATGTGTGTCAACCGTGGCTATAGATCCTGTGTCACCATTGTCATCTTCCTCCTCTGTGTCGCCTTCCAGTGCAGCAGCCATAAGTAGATCAACATATCTATCAATCGTATCCTGGTTCCCTTCATCCTCCACATCGTCATGTTCCGTTGTCCTCAGGACCACTTCGTCACCGAGGATTTTCCACATCGCCTCTCCATCATCGGAGTCTACATCTGCTTCACCTATAGACTGCCCACAGAATTCCCAAACCATGTCCGCCAGAGGTCGGCGGTAACCCTTCATATCCCTAACGCCATCATACGCAATTTCCAGCACTTCCATGATAGCAGTTCTGGTGAGTGGTCGGTACACACTCAGAAGGGTCCGGTTACCTAGTAAGCTATGCCAATTGACCAACCAATCGGGGGAAGTGGGTGAAAGATCGTGTTGCTCGGCCATAACGCGGGGGAGAGTTGCAGTATCTGGGTCCGTCAAATTGTCAGCAATATCAATGAGTATAGTTGATAAGAGGGGACTAGTAGGGGTTGTATGATCTCGACAAAGAAGCGAACCTAAGCTACGCAGAAACACTGATGGAGCTGTAGATGACTTAGTAATTGGCAGCACAAAAGCAGACCCATCAGGATTCCTAGAAATGTTGACGTCAAATGCATTTATCAGTCAATTAGGAGAAATGTAGACACACCTGAGCGGAAGCACATAAGCTACAAGCTTTCGCAGGGTTTCACCGACCACACATGCTTCCTCCTCATCCAAACTACCACCTTCTTCTTCCCCCCTGGAGTCGAGCTCTTGCCATATATCCTTCAGTACCCCTGCAGCTTCCTCCAATATGGCCTCTTTTCCCTCTCTTTCCTTATCCCAGTCCCGTTCCGCTCCAACAACCCACTGCCATCCAATCCACGCTTCAACACTTCTGGTCAAAACTTTCCCTAATCTCCCAGCATCCCACCCATTCCCACCTGACCCCATATAATCTTCTTTGGGCCAAGCTCTCTCCATTAAATCTCGTTCCATGTCCATATGCCCAGGTGCCCCCGAAGGCGAGTAACCAATTGAACTTTCTCGAGAGATATATGCTCGAGCTAATCGGGCGGCTAGCGCTCGCCTGACATAGTTCCTGAACGTCCGGTGTGCGCCGACTGATGTTTTGATCATAAGTGAAATGGAGTCAAACAACTGAATATCTGTTTCCATACGTGGAAAACCTTGAGAAGTATTGCCATCGCCATTCCTTGTAGAGCAGGGGAAAAGGTGTGTTTTCAGTGTGACCATGCAGGTAGTGGAGTAAGGGCCAGCAAATAATGCATTTAGCATGTCTGTAATTCGGTCCTCAGATGAAAGTTTCTTGTGTGGATGTGGCAAAACTGTAAGCCGAGGGAGCGGGGAGGCACAAAAAGCGAGGGCACGAAAGAGTAGTGGTAAAATGACTGAGAGGTAGGTGGATGAAAGAGTTTTGAGCTGAGATGAAAGATGATCGAGATAGAGTGTGATGGCTATGTCTGCCGGGTCTTTTGATGGAGCTTTAGACGGCATTGGGGGTGTTTGTGACGTCGGGGAAGGGAGAGAACCCACGGATATGGACGAGTGGTTCCTTCTATGACCTGGGGGTGGCTTTGAAGGTGTACTAATTGTTGAGGCTGTATCACTGGATGAAGTAGCGATCCTTTCCGCTGTGCTACTTCCAAGAAGAACGGACTTATCTACTAGGCCAGCATAAAACTGTAAAACCTGAGCCAGATCAACCTCCGGGATCCTCGCAACGATCTCTGTTTTATCCAGCACACTCGCAATAAATTTCGCCACCACGTCAATACTGCGTTCCCTTTCAGACTTCTCAACCCGATCCAAAGTTCCGTCGTTTTTCAACAGACCGTCGAACGCACCAAGGATCCAAGATTTGAGTACACCGAGGAATGCAAGCTCAATCCCAACGATGTCGACGCCATACCTCGTAAGAGCCCTCAGTGCCTTAAACCGCGGCTCCCAAAGATCGGTCCCCCAACAAGTATTAGAGCCGAGAAACAACGAAAAGTACGAAAGTCGATCGGCAGTTGTAAGCTGTGCTGCTTCGTTGTTCTCCCAATATGCCGATAAGATATCGTATCCCGCCGCCTGAATTGCTACAGGTGAATTAACGTCGCAAAGAGACGCCAAGACTGGATTAAGGACGGCTCGATGAGGCAATGGCGAGTGAGAAACCAGAATGCTCGCTAATGAGCGAGCATGCGTCAAGCTGGGGACGGCTGGAGGCGTCAAAGCCTCGATTAAACCCTGGAGAGAGAGTGGTTGTGTTGGGGGCGTAGCAGGGACGATGAGGGCTGAGGTGATCTCTGTGCGAGGTCTACGCCACGCAAACGGAAAGGACGTGGTATTGGCCCTGGGGCGGGACCTGTTTTGTGTGTCTGCATCTTGTTGCTGACGGGACATTCACAGATACAAGACTCTGCATATATTTCGGCTTCCACGATATGCTTTGGTCGCAACGTTCTACACGCACCTTGCAGGCTGTATAGCACAAAAGGAATATAATGGACGTTGAAGTCTCGTTAACGGTCGAAAGAAGGCCGTGAAGCCCAACAGGTAACGATTTAGTGGGTTTATAGAAGAAGATAGTCTAGGGTGAAGGTTAAAAGCTTAACAAGTTATGTAACGCTCAGACATTTGATTCAATGATTGTAACAAATAATTATTTATCCTCTGATATTCAAATAGTACCCTCTTGCGCCAATTCTCGGAGCCGTTTAATGGTATGCTCAACGCCACCACCGATAGCCTTATTCAACGCCTCAACGTCCGGCAGCGGCTGTTCAGGGGAAAATCCTGGAATACCGTTGGCAAATGAGAAGGTCAAGACCAAATCCCCGTCAAAATTGTAGGACACGATATTGGTGATGCGTACCCCAGTGGACGACATCTCAAAATAAGCCTGCAAAAAGAAGACATCTGTCCACGTATGCATGTATCAGTGTCGACCGGCTCACGATTGTGCCTTCATGAAGCTCGATCTCCTCGGTGACGGGATTTGTACCACCAAAGCTTACAGATCTCACGATCTATTACCTAGTCAGATACATATGTTTTTGTATCGATTCTCGGTAACACATTGCACACCTTATGTCCATCGTCGCTAATCACCTCGCATGAGGTGATAGCGGCCACAAACGATTGAGGGTTTCGTGCTTTGATTCCCAAACCGGCCCAAACCTGTGCTTCGGTAAGGACAGGAGAAGAACCCAATGGGTTGATGAGTCTGCTTGCTGCAAAATTTCTGTTGGTCATTGCGAGATATGCAATAAATTCAGTTGAAATGTATGATGCGCCTTTCAAACTCATGAATCACTAATCATTAATCATATCTAAGACAAGCATTTGTTTATTCCCAAAGCCTGTGCTCAATTCAATTTCAGGTGGTAACACCACCGCCAAGGTCCGGGGGTTCAAGTTAGTAAAAAACATATCTTGCTTATTAGAACGGAGCTAACGGGAATTAGTTGCATACCGAAAGAATTATTGTCCGATTGCCATAAAAATAGCAGGTTCGAGTTCAAATTATATCATAGCACCTGAGGGAAAAAAGGGAATAGCTAATAAATGGTATTTATTTAACCCCAAGACCCGACTAATAAGAAACGTTCCACATATATACAAAACCCACTAAAAGAAGGGAAAACCGTTTACGGTAATATGGTGCTGGCAAGTCCGGGCTGTCTCTAGCACACTTCAATCCTTACACCACCCGTCACTGTCAGTGATAAAATCGATACTCCCATCAGGCTGGCTTTGGCCTCCCTTGTTGTCAGCGTCAGATTCGGTGTGACAACTTGTAAATAAAGAACAAGTGAGTTGAGTGCTTCCGCCCTGTGAGAAGATTAATTAGAAAACAATAAAAATCTAGATGCTTTGATGGTTAACCTTGCCGTTGACGTCGTGGTAACCTGTAAAGGTACGATCAGCTGAGGTTGGAATGTATTTATTCCTGAACAACGTACTGTTGGCGAATTTGCAGCCTGCAACTGAGTCGCACATAGCCTTGCATTCTATTTTGAGATCAGCTAGTAGTAGCAGAACCATGAAATAGAAACTTACGAGCAACAGTGTCAACAAGTCCATAGGTCATATAGTCGCCAGCTTGGGTAGCACCTGTGAGGTTGGAAAACGTTTGTTGGTATCCATCGGAAGGAGGAGGGTTGTTGGGGGGCTTGTGTGGGCAATGAAGGAATTTGGGGAATAACTCTAGGATAGCGCATATGATCTAGGAGTGTTTCGATATTAGAAAGTAAAAGGCACCAGATTGGTGAACACCTCACCCCTTCGAGACAGGTCAACTCAGGGTACAAGTAACCATGGTCGCCAAAGTACCACCCAGGATGTGAGCCCTCAGTCCAGGGCGGGTGGGGTGCCCCATAAAAGTTCCCAAGACTGAGGTCAAAACCAAGTAAACTTTTGGCTTCAACATCAAGAGACACGACTTCGGGGGGAGAGGACGTGTCGTCGGTGGGAGGAGGCGCATCATCGGCTGGCATGGGAGATGCAGTGACGACGATGGCTGCAGCAACAATAGTGAAGAGACTAAGGAAGCGCATTTTAAGAAAAGGAGTGGCAAGTGTTGTGATACACAAGTAGAAGCTCAAGCGAGGCTAAAAGCTGACGGTGAAGATACCTAGTTGAAGCCTTTATAGAGTTTACCGTGGACAGAATGCCAATTATTTCCTCCCAAAGGTTCGAGAAATTCTCCTGCCGGCCGAGACGTATAACCCCACTGTTTTGCGTTGTTCCTGAGTTTTACATGACGGATTTGTTCCTGAAAGAACTGCAAAAAAGATCTTGCACGCGGTCAAAGAAAGGCTTGACAGAGAGGGAAGACATAAATGTGATTTAGCGGACATACCTGTAAATTACCATCTTATATGGCGTCGATTCCGTCCTGGGTGGTAATGAGTTATAGTGCCGGGATAGTGAAAAAACGCAGTCCAGTGAGATACACCAATCCATCCGACCAACAGAAGGAAAACGTCCATCAGTCTCGCCAGGCGAAGAGCGGATTTTCTTGGGACGCGTTGTTCTGACACCTCTCAAAGTCCATTGATGGATTGAGTCGATGGCTGATTTTCCGGAGCACAAACCTAATCCTGTGTACTCAATCAATCATTCGTTTGTTATGAAGGCACCCGAAGGACCTGTTCGTGTGGCACAAGTCAAAATTGGAGGTTCGTGGCATCCACTCGGGCTTCTTCCTCCGAGGACGGATTCATTCACGAGAACGGTAAAGAGGTCGATCGTAGGCACTGTTGCAAAAATTGACGGGGGTTGAATGGCGCAAGAGTGACAGATAGGAGACAGGTTGACCGTTGACGTACGTTTTTACACGATTATGCTATTAATATTATGACAGGTCAGAAGTACTAAGCAAATGCCGGTAAATTTTTTGACGTAAAGATGGGAACATCATTTAGTTCTCGTTGAATTCATGATGATTTCTGGTTTGCGCCCTACTAAACGTCACCATAGTTAATGACTGTAATTATAATATGTTCTTCGTTCTCGATGCCCGCGAGCGTGGCTCTCATACCCTGGAGATGGGGAGCTTGCTTTATCCCACTACTTTACACAATGCTTTATCCTATTTTTATATATACTACTAAAACAATGGTTGAGGTATAATTTAATCAAAAAATATATATTCACTCAAACCCATACCATATGTATCTAGATCAAAGTCCATTGCAGCATGCTGATCATTGTCCTCTCCAAGTGCTTACTTACAGTTGGTGCTTCTTCAACATGTTGTATGTGACTCCATGGAAAGTGTTTTTTTTTGTTCTACATTTTATATACTGACTATACTATGTGTTGAGAAGGACTGTCTGTGACAGCCCAGTACTCTTCCATATCAGTCCCGGTCTCACCTTGGTATCACATTAGTTACTCCTATTACCGATCACTTTCCTTACTTGTCCCCGCCTATTCCTACAGCCTGTAGGGATGGTGTGTTTAGGGGTCTAAGACCCAACATCGTACTTATACTCTCAGGCAGAGTAGGGGCCCACCTCAGTTGTCTTTCAACTGACCTGAGGTGAGCCCAATTACCCCTTCTTATATTATCCTCTGTACTCACTACCTGTAGTTACTTTGTTATTCACTACAGGTACATAGTACTTATATAACTCAGTCGTCTTTCAACTGACCTGAGTTACTTTGTTATTCACTACAGGTTATGGGCCCTGCTTTGCTCTGAAATACACAAAGCAATAAACCCAACCACACTATACTGACGACTCACAACTACTTGAACCCAACCCTACCAGAAACAACATGTCTACCAACAACCCAGTTATTCCCCCTATTTTTCCCAAAGTCAACCAGTTCGATGGAAAGAACTTTACTGGGTTCAAAACCAGGCTACTCATCACAGTGAAGGCGCGTGGTGCACGCAGATACCTCGAGGGTGCCACCTACACCATAAATTCAACAACTGATGCTGCACCAACCCCATGGTCATTGCCTACCCCTTCTCCCAATGAATGGGAAATCTGTGACGCCTGGGCCTTAGGGCTCATCATATTCAATGTTAAGAACCCTATAGGCCTTGGAGTTAAAATAGACGGAACGGCAGCGGAAGCATGGACTTCACTCACTGAACTTTACAATGTCACCTTGGACCTCGCACTTGCCAATGCGGAATGGGAGGTGCATAACATTGCATTCCAGGATGGAGATGACCTGGCAACACACCTATCAACACTTTGTATGAAATGGTCTGAGGCTAACAACCTCGGAGCAGGAATTGACAACTAGTGATGTGCAGGCCCGGCTCGGCCTGCAAGCCGCAGTTTAGGCCCGGCTTTTGGAGGCCCAGGCTTGGAATATCTTAAACCTGAGCCACAGGCCAAGATTATGGCTGGCTTCGGCTCAGGCTGCGGCTTCGTATGAGAAATAGGGGAGACTTGGGGGAGATGATGAAGGTAAGATCCGAAGTCTGGATGATATTTTCTTTTTGATCTATTGCTGGAACGGGCCGAGAGGCCCCAAAACAAACAGGTATTGACCACAGTTCTTGCTTATAATCAACAAATATTCACTAAATGTTTAGGAAAATGGTCATTTTGTGGGGTATTTTCCCCCATAAGAAGCTGCGGCCCAGGCCACAGCTTCAGGCTTCTATATTTCCAAGCCTGAGCCGTAGGCCGCCCCAGGCCATTCCCATGGCTCACCCACAGCTTGGCTAATTTCAGCTCATCCCCGGCTGAGCCTTGCACATCACTATTGACAACAAAGCCTTCTGGATGATTATCATTGCCTCATTACCCAAATCGTGGGACCCCATTGTTTCTAGCCTGTACGACTCAAAAACATCAGTGGAAGTAACAGCCAGGATAAATTTACACTGGAATCGCATAACGAATCACCAATCATTGGGGATCTCAGCAACGGCACTCCAAACAAAAACTTCAACCCCACCATGTAACCAGATGCAGCGCACAAACCCAAACTGCAGGCAAAAGGGACACACAATCGAGTACTGCTATTGGAAAGGGGGAGGGAAAGAGGGAAAGTTTCCCCCGGGCTTAGTACGGTTGCAGCCGCTGACACTGGCACTGTAGCTGCAAACCTCTCTTCTGTTATGGTTTCTCTTTTCCCTCCATTATCTTATCTTATCTTGTATTATCTAACCTTTGGACTATCTCTTTCCCTTACATCTTCTTGTCCTCCATTCCATTCCCACCAATCCTATTATTACATCTACTTTTCACACTATTACTCAGTGCTCCATTTATAACTACCAATAGTGCTTATCCCTCTCTGAAGCATTACTCATCATGCTTCTTCAAGCTTCATATATATACCCTACAATGTAGTAGATAGTCCTCAGCTTGACCTAGCTGAATATACCTTATTCTCTACAACTTGATGCTCAGCTCAATCCTACTCACCTTAGAAGGGGGTAGTGCATCTCAGAACCAGAAGACAGACTCGTCCTTTATATCAGGAAGTCTATAGATGTCAGACTTCATTGTTGACGGTCTTATTGAACCGATAGTTGGTCTTGATCTAGAGGATAAGACTCAACAGCTGTAACAAAAGGTCAAGCTGACAAAACCCATCGACCTATCTAGGTTCAGACTGTCAGGGTGACCCTAAGTCAGAGCGCGTGTGATCACAAGTCGGCCGACTTCCAGCTGGTAGGGGAGATCCTGAGTATATTGCCTATGGTACATGTCTAAACTACTCACCTGGTAGGGGAGATCCTGAGAGATCAATCTGAGGATTCCCTACCAAGGTGGGGCCACTATATACCTAGTTCTACACAATGCCAGTATGTACACCTATTGTTGCCACGTCACTCAGGGTTGCACAATAGGTTAGTTGATACAATAGGTATGTTTGTGTAGTGATCATACATGATTTTGACAAGTGTGGCGCATATCGGACGATGTCTGGGTTTTTGATGTGCGATCTTTGATATGAGGCGTAGGCCTTGTCTGGTAGCTCCGATTTGCAATCTGTGACTTCAATTTGTGATTGTTGGCCTAGGGCTTGTGATTGGCAGCTTGTACGACAATTTACGATCACGATCTTGTCTTGCAATTACGATCTCCGATCTGCGATTATGATGTCGTACAATGTCGAAATGTGATGCTGAAAATGGGCGTTCCACTTACATTACCCCCCTTCTAGGCTGAGCGTCCTCGCAAATGGGTTGGAAGGGTATACAGCCAAATTGGACATGGTTGACAGGTCGCGGGGCTCCCGGGTTGTCCTGATGAAATTGTGCAACAAGCTTGTCACATCGTAGATTGTCAGCGGCCTCCCAGGAGTTGTGTTTGTACCTATAGCCCTTCCAGGCGACAAGGTACTGCAACTTGTTCTGGAAGAAATGACTATCCATAACTTCTTCAACTTCGTACTCCTCTTTGCCATTGATTACAGTGGGTTCAGGGACTGCAGTAGGTCGCTGTTACAGCTGTTAGGCCTTATCCTCTGGATCAAGGTCGGGTTCTGGTTTAGTAAGACCGTCGACGATAAAGTCTGACGTCTTATGGACTTCCTGATGTAAGGACGAGTCTGTCTTCTAGTTCCAAGATGCACTACCCCCTTCTAAGGCAAGTAGGATCGAGCTTGAGCATCGAGATTGTAGAGAATATGGTATATTCAGCTAGGTCAAGCTGAGGACTATCTACTACATTGTGTGGTATATATATGGACATAAAAGAAGCATGATGAATAATGCTTCAGGGAGGGATAAGCGCCATTGGTAGTTACAAATATAGCGCTGAGCAATGATGTGAAAAGTGTATGTAATAATAGGAATGGTGAGAATGGAATGGGGAGTAAGGAGATATATAGGGAAAAGAGATAGTCCGAAGATTAGACTATACGAGATAAGATGATGATAAATAAAGGGAAAAAGATAAGAAGGAATACATAGTCCGAGCAGAGAAATTGTAACAGTCACCGGCCTGGGATAGGATCACATGGGGCAGGGAGAAGTTTGACAACATGAAAGACTGGGTGTATGCGTGACATTCCAACTGGGAGTTTGAGACAATAGGCATGCATTCCAACATGTGCCATAATCTTGTAGGGGCCTAGATACCGGTGTGTAAGCTTCTGTGTGGGGCGTGTTGTCGTGATGTCGTGTGAGTCCAAGTACATCATGTCACCAATTTTGTACTCTGGTGTAGGACAACAACAGTTGTAGTATTGTGCCATGTTGACCTTTGCCTTTGCCAGTGCTGTGTGTGTTTTGTCTAGCGTCGTCTTCATACAGTCTCAGAATTCGTTGATGGTTTTGATGTGTGAGGGGGCGGCATGTGGTTTGAAGCCCATCCGTGGGTGCCAGCCGGTATCCATGTAGAACGGTGAGTGTTGTGTTGACGAGTGGACGTGGTTGTTGTACTGGAACTCAGCAAGGGGTAGGAGCTCAACACAGTTGTCTTGCTGCTGGCTGATAAAGAGTCGGAGGTACTGCTCTAGTTCCTGGTTTACCCGTTTGGTTTGGCCATTGGTTTGTGGGTGATACGCTGTAGATGCCGCCAGTTTGATGTCAAGAAGTT
>MU150299.1:0-116270 GCA_015584075.1 Collybia nuda
TCTCAAAAATTGTTAACTAAAAGTTCAAAATGTTTCAAAATTTTACAAAATCTTGCAATATTTGATAAAATTACCAATGAGTGTTTTTCCTGATGTAGATGTAGAGGGTATACCAAGGTTTCCCAAGGCAGATGCCAAGCATAAGGTACTACATATGATTGAGCAATGTTTATCTGTACAACTAGAGTGGGATCTAATGAGAGATCCCCTTATATACAGTTTATAATGTGTTCAAAATGTTATTGATAATCTCTGATAGAAATCAGAGGATTTTCCAATTGAATGCCATCAGACATTGCCAGACTCTAGTCAAGGAAGTCAATGACTTGAAAATAATTCAAATGAGGTCCAAAGTGATCAAAACTATGGGCCACCAGGCAGGTGGTAGATACAACACATTTTATGGTTTATTGAACAGCAATATGCAATGTCAACAGCCTGGGGTGTGTTGGGCATACTTTGATAGACTCAAGTCAAGGGATCATAAACACAAATCAAAGTTGATGAGCTTAGTCAACATTGAGAAGACAAGTCAAAAGCAAAGAAGACTAGGAAAAGAGAGGATGTGAATTTTTATTTTCTATCTACATGTCAGAGGCTTTTTATGCATTGAAAATGGTACCTAGACTGGTAAAATTTATGACAGAGTCCATATTGAAAAATAAGGTGAAAGAAAGATAAATGGGGTATAGTATGACAGCAATATTCTAGATCTACAAGGGTCATCATTATACTAAATTGAAGTTGACCAGCCCAATTGGGTATTGTTACGGCTGTTGGGTCTTATCCTCTAGATCAAGACCAATCAATCAGTTTGATAAGACTGTCAACAATGAAATCTGATGTCTATAGACCTCCTGATATAAAGGACAAGTCTGTCTCCTGGTTCTAAGATGCACTACCCCCTTCTAAGGTGAGTAGGATCGAGCTGAGTGTCAAGTTGTAGAGAATAAGGTATATTCAGCTAAGTCAAGCTGAGGACTATCTACTACATTGTATGGTATATATATGAGTAGAAAAGAAGCATGATGAGTAATGCTTCTGAGAGGGATAAGCGCTATTGGTAGTTATAAATGGAGCACTGAGTAATAGTGCAAAAGGTAGATGTAATAATAGGATTGGTGGGAATAGAATGGAGGATGAGAAGATCAAGGGAAAGAGATAGTCCGAAGGTTAGATAGTACAAGATAAGATAAGATAAGATAGTGAAGGGAAAAGAGAAACCATAACAGGTATGGTTGGGCACAAGGACTGAAACAGAGCCAAATTGACATGTGTTGAATGTGATCAGTGAGTCATATGACAAGATGAAGACATGAAGGTGAAGGAAAGATGGTATATCAGCATGTTCTGAAGTCATAAGGAGTCAGTGCCATGTCAGGACAATGTCAGAGTGGAAGTTGAACTGATATGTCAATGTTGAAGAAACAGGTATACACACATAGCACAAGTGCAAGCATGTCAATATATTGGCTCTTGTGTTTTGCCTTGCACATTAACCTTGCACTCTGCACAACTGTACAAGCATGTACCCCATGTATCCCCAGGCCTTGCCCATCTCAAATTGCACTTCTTGTGCACACCTCACATTGTGCACACACATCTTGTATTGTTGTACCAAAGCCATTGTACACCCCTGAATAATATGTCATAGTTAGCTATTGTGTAGAATAGATATAAACACCACACTTCAGTAGGGAATCCCTAGATTATTCAC
The DNA here is from genome assembly GCA_015584075.1 of Collybia nuda. Taxonomy (NCBI): domain Eukaryota; kingdom Fungi; phylum Basidiomycota; class Agaricomycetes; order Agaricales; family Clitocybaceae; genus Collybia; species Collybia nuda. Next base: position 1,718 of record MU150299.1, read on the forward strand.
TTAGGATTTCCCTATTAGTCCAAGTCTGATTGGGTTCTGCTTGTTAAAATTTCTCCAAGTCACGACACCTAGTTGAGACTCTAATGGTCTATTTGCACTACCTAGATGGTCCATGCTTACACATCCATAGTATAAATACCTGTACATTTGTACCATAATACTTATCATTTATTCAACCTTCTTGCTAACACTCTAAACTCTAAGTCTAACAACTTACCAAGGTATGTAGGACAACTAGTCAGATGTAGTATAAACTGTATATGTAGTATTACACTTCCCAAGTCCACCTTCAATACTACTTGCCTTTGCCTTAGCTTTGCCTTTCATGTTTCACCTTTGGCTTTTTGCCTTCACACACTCACACCCAGCTTACACTCTACTTGCAGTTACCAAAAGGAATGCATAATTTTTGGTGTAACCACTATATGATGTTATATGTTACTTTTGGAGACCACAAGTAGCTTTTGACATCTTGGCTTTGTGCAATTGTCTTCACACCCACACACACCTTTCTTGGTAAGGTTGTCCTTATAGTACTATCTATATACATAGGTACACTGCAAGGATAAACTATGGAGGTATCACAGAAGCTGATATGAGCCCACTAGGGCTTTGCAAAGATCTGGAGGTGAACCATCAGTCAGGAGGTAAGTGTAAGAGCAACCTTACCCCACAAAGTGTCTGGTGGTTTGCACTGAACAGACAAGTGAGTGCTGAGTGCTGAACAGACTGCTGATGCATTGGGGTCACTAGCAAGGGGAATCTCAAGAGAATAGTCTGAAGATTCCCTGCTGATGTGTGGTCTCTATATACCTATACTACAATGGTTACATGAGGACTATTGTGCCACATCACTCAAGGTTTGTACAATAGGAATATGCAATGTGATCCTGAATGGGCATATTCCTATTGTAGTATAGGAATATGGAGACCACACCTCAGCAGAGAATCTTCAGACTATTCTTTTGGGATTTCCCTTGCTAGTCTGCTCAGTGCTTGCTCATTCATTCAGCATTCACCTACCTGTTCAGCACTTGCTTGTCAATTCAGTGCAGACAACTTTCAGTGCTTGCTTACAAACAGCTGCCACTGAACACTTTGCAAAGTAAGGTTGCCCTTACACTCCATCAAACTTAACCCTCAGTAAAAAGCAATAGTCAATCTGTAGTCAGTGGTGGGTTGGTGCAAGTCACCCACTAGTCAGTCTAAACCTGGGACTGACTATGGAACTACCAATTTGTCAATTTTGTGACATTTGACTGACTAACTTCAGTCATTGTTTAATCAAGTGTTAGTCAGTTGGCATTTTATAGTCAGCAACAGGTCAGTCAATGGGCATCATTTATGATCAGTTTTTGGTTACTACTGGTCATTGGCTAGTCAGTTCTGGATCACTACAATATTGGCTGATAATTTAATTTTTTATATATGTAAATGAATAGACCTTTAGTACAAATTGTAGTCTAGTTAAGCTACCATAGCACCCCTAAATAAGCCCTCCCCAGCCTTCACAATGTGTTTAATAATCCAGTTGTTACAGCATTGTGCCCAGATAGATCCTGACAAAGTGCTATCGATGAGTCAGTATACACTTACTGTTTTCATCACATCTGATCACATTGACTGGGTCAGAGGGTAGAGGTGGTGGAGCAGAGAGGATTAAGACTGTATAGCATATAGCCTACATATAGCTTTTCACTGAGAGCAACATGACAAGGAAGGCAAGGATTGCCAATGCCCCTGTTCAGGGCAGGTCTTACACACTTCTAAATTCACAAACAAACAAGCCCCCAAGAACCAAACAGCAAAAGCACAGGAAATTTAAATATCTTGGCAAGTTCTTTTTGCTTGGTATGAGAACAAGTCTGACTACTGCCTGACCTCAAAATGACTTTTGGACCAGGGGCAGACCTACGCATCACCTGACACTGACTGGCCTTTTTACTGAGCTTAACCTGTGATCCTGTCAGATTGTGTGTATGTGTGTGTGTGTTTTGTGTGTATAGATTGTGGTCATTAGATCATTTTTGGTGGATACATATATCCCCCAGATTTTCCCTTTCACTGTGTGGGTTTGGTTGGCTATGGGGTGTGCCCTGCCTTCCCCTCCTGTCAGGATAATCACTGGTGGACCTGTTCTATTGCCTGCAGCAACCCCCTGTTTGGGCTCTTACAGGCTCTAGTCAAGTGGTGCCTTTGGTGCTTCATGCATCCCAGCATGCCAGAGTTTCATCCTCTACTCCACCAAAAAATCCTTCTCATAACTACTGCATGTGGTGACTGATACATGTACTCAGTATAGTTGGTATATTAAATGTTGAACCAAATATGTATATATTCCTCCAAGGAGCATACCTTGTGTATATTCAGGGTTATACATCACATTTACTTAAAAATATATTTTTACAAATATTCAAAGTATATTCAAATATTTTTTACATTGTGGGTCTGACCAGTATGTTCTAATGTATATTCACCATATATTCAGTGATGGAACATGCCACTTTCTCTAGTGTCAGTGTGAGATAAGATTCTTATAAGACTGAGCCAAGCCATCACAAACAGATCATGATGGCATTACAAAGCTGGGCTATTATAAGACCTGTTTAATTTTGCTGACAAATTATTAATGTTTTAAGCTCATAATCCAATACCTACTGGGCCTAACCCACTACTTGACTTGTATTTTGGTCTGTTGGGAAACAAATTCATCAGGAAAGATTTCAAAGGTAAGAAACTAACACTTTGAGAAGTGCTTTATGTCCCCATTCTTGCCACAATTCTGGAGTTTGTTCTACAAAAAAAAGTTGAATGAAACTGAAGTTAAAGGTAGGAAGTATTGTGTTTCAGACTTTTGGCAACTTACCTGGTAGGAAATTTCACAGACCAATATGAATAAAGTTGATCCACCTCTCCAATGGAACATGTTGCTTTCTTAATTCCCTGGTAGCAATGTTCAGAGCTAATGCTGCATCCTTCAAATCCACAGTGGCTGGATTACGAAACATATATTTATGAAATTCTGTGGTAATGGAAGGCCCATCATCATCTATCATAGCCCATAAAGTTCCAATGATACTCCTGAATCCACTGAACTGTAAAGCTGCTGCAAAATGAATAGATTCATCTGGAGTACTATGAGTACTACCTGATGCACTGTGGCAAGCAGATAAGAATGCAAATTCTGCATTTGAGAGTTGATTCTTAGCAAGGTCAAGCACTGTCAATGACTCTCCTTGGTGGAGTTGGAACCAGGAGCTGAAAGGTTGTTCCTCAAGATGACCATGGCAGGCAAAATGTACCCAAGAATGGGATTGTAAAGCTGCTAAAACATTCTTCTTGTCTGCATCCTGTCCAGAACATGTATAAACCTGCTTTTGAAAGCCATTGACAATTTTGGCCTCTTCAAATACATAAGGAATAGTATCATCTGGCTGACTAATAATGAGCAAGCTTAGTAGAGATTGAGGTTTAGGGATATTGGACCTGGCTCTAATTAGTGATTTCAATGTAGGAGTGTATGAAGAAACAAATAAGTCAGGTAAATTCTTGGATCCCTTCTTGTAAGGGCCAGCAGCATGAATGGGGAGAGCACATAGATAGGATGTAGGACACCACCAAATATGTGATTTTTCTGGAATCCCCAACAATAAAAGCTGTTTCACAATAGGCTCAACAATGGCATACCACAGATGCCGCAAAACCTGGTATGCATTTCTGGAGTAATCAGAGCTTTCTGTTGACTTAGAAAGCTGCCCCAAAAGGTACCTTAGCACTTGAGGTGATGCATTATTAAGGGCAATGGTTGATAGAGGTCTATTAAACACAAGTATTATAGCATCTGAGCTGAAGTTGCTAATGTTTACTATGATTACTGGTCCCTCTGCAGATACATTTTTCAGGTCCCTGAATGGGATACCTTGCATAAAATTTGAAAGCCCATCAAGCTTTCTAATTTCTCCAAGTAAAATTGTCCACTTCTCAGAAAGGGCACGCTGAAGTACTACAACATCAACATCAGCTGAAGTAGCATTGTATTCTAGCCTTGTAGACACAGCTTGGAACTCCTTTGCAAGTTGGGGAGATTTATGGGCAATCTCCTGAAGTGATTGTCTATAACCTTGAATTTTGGACCATAATATTGATCTCCCCTGTTCCAAAAACTGCACAGCCAACTCTGGCTTTCCAGCATGAATTGCATAAGATGCAGCATCCAAACTCAGCCTAGATGATTTCTCTATAAGCCTCTGCTGAGACAAGAGGGAAGGCAGTAGAGCAAGGTGTTGCTGCTGTAGATTTAATGCTAGAAAGTATGCAGATATTGTAGAGCTGAGCTGCTGTCTGTGGGCACTGATAGCCCATTGTTTAGCAGCTCTTAGTCTATCTGGAAGGCCTGACATTTCATGAAATGCTGCTTGTTTATAATAAATTATGGCTGACTTCAGATCCCCTGGTATTCCAAGTTGTTCATATCTAGTTTGGAAAATATCTCCAAGGTTCTTCAAAGATATGGTCCTATCAGGATGGCCTTGTGGGCGCAAATTCAATGCCTGTGCATGAAACATCATAGCCTTTTCCATATCATGTATGTTTCCAATCAGTTTGAATCTGGTTTGTAAAGCTTCTGCAAGGTTGTTTAGTGAGATGGGCCTGCCCAAGTGGCCAGGAGGCCGCAAAGCCAATGCTTGTTCATGGCAAATGATAGCCTTTTCCAAATCTTTTATTTTCCCAGCCTGCTCATACATATCCCATAAAGTATTTCCAAGATTATTCAAAGACATTGATCTAAGAGAGTGGCCAGCTAGACACAAGTACAATGCCTGCTTATGATATATTAAGGCTTTCTTCAAATCTTTTATATCTCCAGTTTGCTTATACCTTGTCTTCAATGCATTTGCAAGGTTGTTCAAAAAGGTGGACCTGAGAGGGTTGCCAGGTAGACTTAGGGATAATGCCTGTTCATTCCACATTATAGCTTTCTTTAGGTCCTTCATTTCTCCAAGCTGTTTATATCTGGTTTGTAGTGCACTTGCAAGGTTGTTTAGAAGGGTGGGCCTGAGAGGGTAGCTGGGTAGGCACAAATACAAGGCCTGTTCATTCCACATGATGGCATCCTCTAAATCTTTCATTTTCCCAAGCTGCCTATGTCTAACAAGTAGAGCACTTGCAAGATAGTTCAAAGACATTAACCTATCAGGGTGACCAGGTAATCTCAAGCTCAATGCCTCTTGGTGGCAAATTATAGCCTTCTGCAAATCCTTTATTTCCCCCAGTTGTTTATACCTTGTCTGCAAGGCATTTGCAAGGGTGTTCAAAAACCTGGACCTATCAGGGTGACCAAGTGAGCACAAATCTAATGCCTTTTTGTTCCAAACTATAGCCTGATCTAGATCTTCTATTGCTCCAAACTGCCTATACTGGACTTGCAATGCATTTGCAAAACTATTCATGAACTTGGACCTGAGATAATCATCAGGTGGACACAGATCCATTACCTCTCTATGACAGTTTACAGCTTTTTGTAGATCATTTATTTTCCCCAGTTGTTGATATCTGGTTAATAGGGCAGCTGCAAGATTGTTCAGAGACATAGACCTGTCAGGGTGCCCCAGCTGATGCAAATCCAATGCTTTTTCATGACTTTCTATAGCCTTTTCCAAGTCCTTTATTTCTCCAAGCTGTTTATACCGGATTTGCACAACGTTTGCAAGATTACTAAGAAAAGTGTGTCTATCAGGGTGATCAGTTGGACATGAGTCTAACGCCTCTTCATGGCGGAATGAGGCCTCCTCCAGATCCTTTAGGTTTCCAAGCCGTTGATACTGGGTCAACAAGGCAAGGCCGAGGTTGTTCAGTAGTAGTCCAAGTAAGTCTTTATCAGTGGAACTTGTCTCCAATCCATTTTTATAGTTTATAATGGCACTTCCAAGCTCCTCCTGCTGGTGAGTATGTTCATACCTCTGGTGGAAAGTCAACCCAAGGTCAAAGTAATGCTCCATCGTCTGACACCCTTTAATCGGCTTTTCTTCCATTGCCTCAATAACATCAAGCCCCACTATGATGTTTGGTCCCTGTAATATACACACATATATATCGGGTCAAACAGGATATAACTTCTGTCACCCACGGACACATCCATTCCTTCTGTTTTCTTGGTCTATGCTTCGGATTCAAGAGGAGTAGTAGAAATGCGACAGCAAAATCGTGATTGGTAACGACAACAGCACCCTGACTATCAACTGACACAAAGCGGTGTCATTCCATGGGGTCACGCGCACGCCTACTAGTCCATGCTTGTGTAATGTGAGCCTGTATGAAGCTTAGGTTGGTGATTGAATACTCGGATTGTGCGCACTGATACAAAATCGGCAGTTTGATGATCAATATAGTGGCATGGGAGGAATGTTCGAAGCATCATCGAGTTTAGCATATAGCAGGTGCTAACTACTCGAGTATATGCTACCTTTGGTTGAGCTTTGCAAATCTCGAATTAACTTAATATCGACAGGCTATAGCCTGTAAATCAGATGGTAGGGTCATGTTGAAATATCATACTATCTTTGACATATGGCAAACTTTTGTAGATAATCAAAGTTCATCTACGTTACCCTGACCACTGAGTCGGTGGGTAAGGAGGTTGAGCCCGTGCCTAAGATTACGACAAGTCAACGTCGTCGCTACTAAATGATAGACTCAGCCAACGCACAACTACATTACCCTAATAATCATGCTATTCAGTATTGAGGGTCGATGAGTAGTCATGAGGGCCCACCTCTTCGAACTCAGACCCACCCTTCTGTATAGGATGACCGAATATATCAACGTACTAAACAGTAAATCATGGGTAGTCAGAAGAGAACACAGACGACTTCAGTTTGAGGACTTGATATACCATTTCCGCAGAATCAGGCCCCTGTGAGAAAATAGAATAGTTAGTATATTACTTACTAAGAAGCGTAGAGTGATAGCCCACCCACCCCGTAACCCCAACAGCCTACAAGTTAGTAGTGGGCAGCGAGAACAACATATGTCAAATCATGGCGCACGTTGGCAGAAAAACCTTGGGCAAGAGTCGTCCCAGACAACACAACAAAGACAGCAATGATATATTATTCCTCTCAAACTTCGAATGGAGCTTTGTACCCAAAATAAGAAATAGGTATCGGCACTGCCGTTAATGAGGATGAGTCCAGCCGTGATGTCCGTACACTTGAGCTTGTCTATACGCTTAGCCATTTGACAAGCTCAACCCTTTTTTTAAGTTTATTTGGAGGTACCCATACAGGAATGGAAAGTCGGGGCAGTAACCGGTTTACCCACCATCTAGAAGGCCCGGATGTCCATTTAGCGCAAATGGTCCCCATTGAGAACCTCACAACGATAGTCAATATTTTAGCCCAACGAGGGCTGACATTGCATTGATCCCCCAAGAAGAACCGATGAAAGTCAGATTTTCGTCCTTTCTTCCCGTGAATCAACTCAGACACCGAATTGAAGAAACATGGGAATTGATCAAGATTCCACCAGGACAAAACACGTTGAACGGAGTCTGGGAAGGGCGGATAAGACATTTCCGAGCCATCCACTAACTTGGTACTCGGAAATCGATAGCAAGGCCTCGGCTCGCATCCTGGCACAGCGTATGTAAGTTTTGCGGCCGTAGACCATGCGACTCCCGGTCGAGGGGTCAGCCCATACAAAGAAGCTTTATTCTTGTTCCTTTTTCCAATGATATGGACCTGAGCACGTTGTGGGTCTGGGAGTGGTACAAAGGGAGTAGGAAAACATCCTAATGTAGGACTAAACAGCATTGGCTCACGCGGCCTTGAACTTCGGGGTGGTGTTTAAGTGTTGCCGTTGCATTCCATAGGCCTAGACAGTGATGCTTCCAGAAGGCCTCGATGACCAAACAAAAGCTCGAAGTTGATACGAGTACTGCCATATCTATAAAAGTAAGAGGGAAGTGACTTGTGCCGCAATGATCCTTCATCATAACTACCTCATATAGCCCACACCGTGGAATTTCGATCCAGTGCTGATTCTTTGTCCTAAACAATGCGTGGCGAGGCCAAGACAACAGAACTTCTGAATCTACACCAAGAGTTTACGCACTGGCCCATCCAAATCAACGACACCGCCATGTGAAATAATCCAGGGATTGTGTGATGACAGTATCCTTTCTGAAAGGCGAAACGAGCACGAAAAGAGCACATCTCCTTGCAGGCCCAGGTGAAGTTGTTTCAGTGGTTCGACGATGGAGGTAGGAGGAATTAAAACTCCGATGAGGAAAAATGTTCATCATGCTCCACCAAAAAAAAAAAGTTCACTATAGTTTACGACTCTGAAATCTACTAGTATTTACTATACAATACAGCGGCCTGGATAATCTAGCAGTAAAAAATATCCCAGTAATCCGAATCCAAATTTCACTTCGATTACTCATTACTAAAAGTACGCCCGAACCTATTGTAATATCATAGCGAAGAGTCATAATCCATAATCCATATCTCATAGTTCATAGTCCATATTCCTGTCCGTTACATATCACATACACGTAAACGCAAACACATAACCCTCCTACAAATCAATAGGGCAGCCAAAGAGCGGAAAACGAGAAAATCGGAACGATGTCGGATGTCCATGCGTCTCAAATCCACCATGACTATGATTCAGGGTATCCTGGTGTCAGAGGCCCCTCCCCAACCGTTGTCCTGTAAGGGAGACGTGTGGGTACCCCATGCTCCTGAAATAAAACGTCAGTGCCCATCACCGCCAACCACTGGAAAGTCCGTGATCGAGAAAGAGATGAAACCATAGCCAAAAAAAAAAGAGAAAAACATTTTCAAGATGTGCGTTTCGGGAAGTGACCTACCTCATCAACTGGAAAGGCCCAGTTGTGGGGGACGTACGTGCGCAAATCACCTGCGACGAGGGGTTGAGCCTGTAGTTAGGAGTAGTAAGTGATGGGCGTTACGCGGCCTGATATTTATACGCGCACCGCCGACGATGGGCCAGGCTAGAGAACGCAACAAGAAGAACGATGAGGGAGAGTGAGGAAGATATGAATGGCAATGTAAGGGTACTTATACCTTCATCGTTACATCCAGGCACCAGATGTATGCTGACGGAAGGGTTGTATGACCTGTGCGATAAGTGATACGCGAACTAGCAATCGTGAACGCATGGACTGAAGCTTATTTGAACCTTCCGATCATGGGCCCCTATCGCGCGCGCCCAAGTCATATCGCAAAGTTTGATTTACGGGGAGGTAAGCACCATATGCAGAGAATCCAGGCAAGGCCACAGCTGCCAGGGTATAAGGCGTTTCAATATCGTAGGAGGGGCCTCGATTTTCGAACGCTGGAACGAAAGAGTCAAGGGGTGAGAGTTCCACTCTAAAGTTAAAGCAGATTCTAGAATCCAGAATGACGTTGTAGTGACTGAGTTCGGGTGGGACGTAAGAGTGCAGCTACAACCGCCAGAGTGATAGGATCCGGACACCGTATTAGCAATATGGCCCATATTTCTCTGGCTTATATGATTAACAAACATATATCCCAATAATCTTCGTTGACGAGAAGAACCTTAGTCCATATTTCATAATTTCACTGGCAAATCATATGAATGTACAAAAATCGAGGGTGTAAGTCCCCTGACAGCCCACCAGTGGTCAAAAGGTGCAAAATGAGACATCGAGTCTATACCAAAGGCTAGGACTTGGAAGTTATTTACCAGCCATCGGGTGAAAAAAGTACGGGGGGAGGAGCCCCCTGTTCCTAAAATGAAATTCCAAATTCAATCGCGCGATTACGGTTTCCAATTATTAACGAAGCTCACTGTCCAATGACCCGTGTCCTAAGTAAACTCCACAAAAAATGAGACGAATCGGGGGACGTGGGACGGGACACCTGCCTGACTAATGGTACGCCCCCAGGTATTGTCGGGGTGCGAACGGGGATAAATGGCGGCATTCTGGGGCTGCTTGAGGTGATGATGAATGGCGTGCGTATGGGGTGACAGGGAATGCCCAACGCACATTTATGGGACCAGCGTTGACGAAAGTCAGACCGGCGAACAAGATGAGAGCCACGAGGGGTGGTTTAGATAGGAAAAGCTTCATCGTGGAGGGAAGGAATGGGTAGAAGGAAGGATGCTAGATAATTTATACCATTTCTATCGAACACTAGATGGGAATTAGAGGCTTGAACGAGGGCAGGGATAGAATCAAACCATTGTATAGGTCACCATTTAGGTGTGATAAGCAGTAAAAGCCTACATTGTATGGGTGAAGGTATGGTTCCAGAGCTTGTTTCACCTTCCGCTTCTCCTGAGCTGTATCGTTTTAACATCAGCAATCATGATGTACCATGCGTTGTTCCTTGGAGCCTGAGATTGGGCACCAAAGTTTGGGGAGTTCATCTTTGCACAAACCGGTCGAGGCCGGTAAATCCTACGGCGACGGTTGGTACGTTGTAAGTGTGAGGTCAGACTTGAGATGTCGGGGAGTACTATTTGGTCGACTTGGTCCCGCACGTGAGAAGGATGAAATAGTAATCTTCTCTATCTTAAACATGTCATTTTGGGATCGTGGCGTTGATGTATGCAAGAAAGTAAACAGGGTAAGAGCCAAATTAGTCAAGAGGTTTAATATATACAATGGGTCCCCTGATCAGAGGTAAGACACTGTAACGTTGTAGAAGAAAGCTTTGATTTTGGTGTAATATTGAAATATTGTAGTTCGACTGCCGCCAATTTCCACTACGGGCCCCGGATGTTACCACCTGTGGGTTTAAGATTAGGTGGGACGCAAGAATACGGTTGTAGAGAGCGGCCCTGACCTGAGCTGATCAGCGTCGGAATGAGCGCCCGGAAGTTTATTCCACAAGTCCGCAATCCATGGGAGACTGAAGTAGGATCCGGGGTGATATCCTAAGCCTCTTATTTTGACCCTCACTGTCGTCGTATTGGCAGGATGTTATGTGATGGGGTGGATAACTCCCATAGAGCATTCATTTGGATCTTGGAATGAGTATGGGTGCAAATTCGGTGGTTTATTTTCATGGCAGGCGCCAATTTTACGATGGTGTCGGAGGCAGGTGGCACCGTAACCTCGAGCGGTTGGGCTCTTGGGAGGAAGAAATTGAAACTCCGCTGAGATTTTGTTCGTTGTTCGCAACCACCACCACCAACGAAGGCGTCGACAACAGCCCAGTCTATTCACTTGCGAATATGGCCTCTACTTCACCGTCAACAGAGGCCCCAGCGTCTCCAAAGGCAGCTCCCATAGAAGAAAAAGAAAAGTCTACAGAGCCGACTGATAAAGCCCAGGATTCGGAACCAACACCGTCAACATCAACATCCACGACCCCAGCCGAGGCTAAGTCAGAGGCCAAGGAAGAGGTGGCGCCTGCTACAGAAGCAGCGCAACAGACGCCCCCGGTGACGGCTTGGCAAGCCATCTTTTCGCCGCAGTTCAACACCTACTACTTTTATAATCACGAAACACACGAAACCACCTGGGAGAATCCTCTTGTACCCAGCACTACAGCTACCGATCCCGCTGCCTCTGCCTCTACCCCACCTAGTAACGAACCCGAACCCGACCCGACCTCTGCTGACGCAAATTCGTCTGCAAATCCCTATGCCGCATTACACGCTGCGGCCATTCAAGCCGGCATCGATCCGTCTCTTGCTCACCTCGACCCCACTCTTCTTGCCTCTATTCCCGGCTCTGCCGCCGGCCCTGGACCGGCGACTTTCACGGCCAAGTTCAATGCTCGCACGGGCCAGTTCGCGCGCCCCGACGCCCGAGACCCAACCCATCTCTCTGAGCATGCGCGCGCGGCACGTATGTCTGAGTTTTATTTCGATGTGAAGGCATGGGAGGAAGAGCTTGCCAGGCGTGGAGGTGCGCTTATGGGTGAGGAAGGTGGGGGTGAAGGAAAGAAGAGGAAGAGACCCACTAAGAAGGATCTGGTGGGTGTTGATCTTTTTTTTTCACTATATTCTCCAGTCATACGAGGCACTATCCTGGCTGCATGCTTTCACCAAATCCGTTGTACTCAAACCCCTTTCCTGCTTCCTTTCCTCCCATTTTTCTCCATTTTCTCCGCCTCCTTAATTTCCACTAACCTTCACCCCCCCAGGAACGTTTCAAGGAACAGAAAAGACTGAAGAAGATCGCCAAGACCGCTTGGCTACGCACATAAATGGCAATACTGATGGAGAAGGAAAGCAGAGTAGACGTTTAGTGAGCTTGAGCTTGCAACGCTAAGATATGTATCATTTTTACTTGAACGAATGAAAAAAAACTTGAAACGTGCACAATATATACGATGCCGTACAACCGGCACGACGAAAGGCGTTCCAGAGGGGTTTCCACCTGCCGACCCCATTCTATTCCAAGGGTCAAAAGAGGTGGAAATCATTAGGGTCATGCACATAGACGCTGGGCTTGTCAGTGTGGAAACACGTGTCGGCGGCTTGCGGTGGCATTCAAGTCAACCGAACACGCATTTGTCGTTTGGTTTCGCCCTTCACCATATCCACTTACTCTGTCATCACCCTCCAAGTCTGCAACCATGCCAATTCTCGAGGGCGTACGAAACTCCAAATTTTTCAACAACTTCTTTACCGATATCGGTGGTGATCAGTATAACATAGAAGCCCCACGCGGGACGGGTCAGTAGAATTATCCCTCATATCCACCATCCCATGTTCAGTAATTGCAGGCATAGCCAAGTTGTTTGAGTGCACAACGGTGGAAGCATTTTACAATTCTGCCGAACGATCGGCGCCAGCAAGATGTCACCCAGGCACTCGCAAGCTCATTCTATCTCAAATCTTCAAGTGGATCGTTGACACAGATCAGACCTCCCGCCGGAGGGTTTTGTGGCTTCACGGTCCCATGGGTGCTGGAAAATCGGCCATCGCGCAGACTATTTCGGAGACTGCCAAGGCGCGTGAACTTTTGGCTGCAGCGTTCTTTTTCTCTCGGGGACACCCTCGGCGAGGAAACATCAAATTCCTCGTCAGCACTATTGCCTATCAGCTTTCTCTGTCAATCCCCGATCTCCGTGATATATTAGACACAATCCTTGTCAACGACCCTTCGATCCTCCATAAATCCGTTACCGAACAGCTCAAAAAGTTGATTGTTGAGCCATTTAAAACCTTGACTGACGCGTCGTCCTCCATTCTCAATAGCAACATGTCACTTGTTGTTATCGATGGTCTAGACGAATGCGCCAACGACAAGGACCAGCGTACGATCCTTGACCTTATCATGAATCTCGTTGCTGAGCATAAACTTCCCCTGATGTTCTTCATTACAAGTCGTCGTGCACACCACATAGAACAGTTTTTCGGACATGATAAGCTCGCCGCCGTTTCCAACCAAGTACTCCTGGAACCGTCTGAAGACGAGGTTTACGCCTTTCTTGAGAGCGGGCTTAGTGAAATCCGGGCCAAGCATGAAATAGACATACTAGGGCCTTGGCCGACGCCCACCCAGGTGGAGAAGCTCGTGCAAAGATCCTCTGGTTACTTCATCTATGCAACAACTGTGCTAAGGTTCCTGGATGACCCAGATCGACATCCTGACGAGCAATTAACCCATATCTTACGTGGTGAACCGGCTCCATTTACCGAGCTTGACATGTTGTATCACCAAATCCTTTGCACCGTCGCGGATACGGATTTACTTGTTAAAACCCTTCATATGCTTGTGGCCTACAGGTTGTCTCCCTGGGGAGTTGGCTATTATCTTGGTCACAAATGTCAAACAATAAAATTAACCCTGCGGCGAATGACACCGCTTCTGGATTTTTCTGGCGACCATGACCCTATAGATTTCATCCATGCTTCGTTCATAGACTTCCTTTTCAACCGACATCGGGCGCGCACTTTCTACATCAATAGGTCACTGGCCAAGAAGCGTTTCGACCACTCACTCTTCCGAGTTGAGATGATGCATAAGCTCATGGAAGCATTTTATATTCAAATGCCGCTTCTTCACCTATTGTATCTTTGGTGGTGGCTTACGGAGGGCCTCTCGAAATTCAATGTCTTTGCGGCTGTAGCTCTCCCCATCTTTTTATCTCAGCCCCCATTCGCACATACTATTATGTTTCTTTTGACTGCAGAACCTGTGATTCTGCCTGATGCTCTTCTCTGGTATAGTACTTATCTGCCGGAGGCGTTTTCGTTGATGCGTTTTATTTGTGTCGACGTTATTCCAGAGAGTGTTGAGGTTTTTGACTTTTTAGTATCTCTTCTTCTCATTTTTATTTATTGTCTACTGCCGATGTTGATATTTGGTTACAGCATTTAAGTTATTCGTACATTATATCAGACTCTAGTCCTAAAGCTTATTGTTGTGGTAGGGATGCTGTATATCATGAGTCCTACCGTTTGCTGCTGGGAATTTTCTGGCATGGTCAGTCAAAGAATTTTAGATTAAGTTAGGGTACTTATCACTACCTCTTCTCCGGCTGAAGCCGGAATTTCCATTTTCCTGAGGATTGGACGGGTGTCACGATATTATACATTAGCCTACCGATAATCCGAATTCGAGTAGTGTTAACAACATAACATCCTCAACACCATAACGCCCGTACAAGCCATGCAATGGGCACCAAACGCGGTGGTTTCTAATTTTCTTGTTGAGGATCCTCAAACCTGGCGTTTACTCTCCCTGCAGAGAGAGATTCACATTGAAATTTCCAGGCATGACTGTGGTCATTGGTCCACGGGGGCAGGGATTCCTTCAGATCGGGCTTTTGTATTTGAAGTTGAGTGAAATCGCCGCAGTATATCATTATATACTACGAATATACCCTGGGTTCACACTGTACTCACTCTCGTTTTGATTCGCTCGACCTCTAGCAAAATCAAGCAGAAATAAATACACAACAGGCATGTCAACTAAGTACGACTTGCATTCGTATTGATCATAATCTTGCTAACTCAGAGTGAAGAGAATGATATGAAGGGTAAAATACAGATACTTTATGATTACAGTAGGGTACCGAGCCTCCTAAAAAGACCCTCATAACCAGCATGTGGCCTAGAGAGTTCGAGCGAGAATTACAAAACATCCCCCAGCAACGCCTTCCTCATAGCTTTCAGCACCGCAGGCCGTTCCACCAACCGTGCAATCAACATGCTCACATCTGGCACTAGCCCCGCCCCTACCCTTTGCTCAACAGCCCGTTCCATCGCCACACGGAACACCACATGCCTCGCCAGCTGCGCCCATAGTGCATCTGCGGTTGCCTGAGGATCACCTTTATCGAGCACGGCTTCGCGTTTGGGTTCGCGAAATGTGGGTGCTCGGCCATGGTATGCAGACGCGCCGTGCAGCATCAACACCACCCCAAGCAGCGAGGCCACTTGTTCCGGGATCAAACCTGAACCATCCGCTGACGAGGAGTACTCCACCTTCGTCACGCAAGATTTGGCTCGTTGGATGACCCCGCGGATGCTCCGGTGCCGCGCGAGGTGGGTCAGCAGGGCGACGAGTTCTGTTTTGAGATTAGGGTCAGCTAGAATGTCTTTCGCTATCGGGTGCGCTACAGGATTGGCAAGGAATGTGAGGAGGGCGTGTTGCGTGTGTGGGTGGTGGAGGGCACTTGTGGCGTCGGTGGGTTGCAGAGTGGTGGATTTGCGGGTAGTAGTGTAGGCGGACGTAGAGATAGGTGGGTTCTTCTTGACTTGCACATTTGAGAGGTGCGATGTATCGGTGATGGTCTGATGTGGAATTGAGGCAAGGGCAATATGTGAACCTTTTGTAAGGGCAACGACACGCGGTTGTGGGACATTCGAAGCTCGACGAGCGCCCATAAGGAACTCGGCAAACCGTACCCGCCGTCTAGTAAGGTTTCGTTCCCCAGCAATAGCATTGCTTGTATGCGCGTCAGCGCCAAAGACGTGTAACGTGTGATTGAGCGTCCATTCACGGGCTTGGGAGTGGACGTGGGTGCGTGGGTAGGTGAGGACCATGTACGCTATGGGTGAGGTATAAGTTAGAGGCGATTTTGTGAGGAGAGGGAGAGACATACCTTTGTCTAGTTGGGAGAGTGAGGAGGTGGGTGAGGGTTGATGGGTGTTTGCCTCTGGACCGAGAGCATAGGGTGCCGGAAAGCTACCGAGAAACAGTCAGTTCTGGGATCGTAGATGCGAAAGCAAAACATACACCATAACAGAGTTCAAGTCCGGGACCACGTAATTGGTCATAGAACCATGGAATGGCAGAGCTGCTTTGGGTTCGCCTATGGGACACACATACTCGTGCCCCAGCCCAAGGACGTGTCCAAACTGGTGTAAAATAAACGCACGCTCGCCATAGGTAATATCCCGCGAGGCACCAACAGCCCCGAGAGCCATTGCGTGTCCGCCCTCTAGACCAGCCCCCTCCGTCCCCACCCCAAGGCATCTCCAACACTCCCAAGATTTCTCAAACGATATCGTAAGGATCGCGGGTACGTCGTCAGGAACGCGCCGGAATGTGATGTTGGCGTAGCGGCTCCATTCGGGAACGGTGATAGAGACTTTGGTATGTTGAGTAGGGTGGCCATTTAGGAAGCGGTATGTGATTATCTAGATGTAGGGGAAGAGTGTCAACATAGATATTGGGGCTTGAAAAGGGTCTGTATGCGTACCTGTCCGTTTGGCCAGAGTTGTTTGAGGTCAAAGGTGGGACCATCGGTCTGGGTGTGAAGAGCGGTTCGGCATAGACACGAGAGTGGTATTGGCTGGGAGGAAGGAGGGCCGAGTGGGACTTTCTCTGGGGTGACGGGACCTTCGACTGGTTTTGTTGGTTCCATAATCTCTCCTTCCTGAATTTCAAATCCTTCCTGTAGTACGCCCGGTCCCAGCGCCCTGAGTCGTTCTATCACCTCTCTCTCCGGACCATGATTTGCACCCATCTTTTCAAATACCACTTCTTCCCCCACGTTATTGGATAATTCCATAGATTCTTCTTTCGCATCGTTGTATGCCCCGTCCTGTTCCTCCAATGTCGTAGTCTCGGACAATCCACCGTTTTCTTCTTCTGGTTCAGAGATTTTAGTTCCCATGAGCTCTTCATCCTCACTGACACGATTTTCATTCACCCTCTCGGATCCCATAACCTCACTTGGTTCCATAGCCCCTTCCTCTCCGCCTACAGTTTCTTCTCGCTCCGTCTCTCCCCCCACTGCTTCACATTCTGTTTCCAACCTCTTGGCTTCTATTGCCCGAAGTGAACCACCAGCCCTTTTCCCTAACACGACACTCCGTTTCTCTGGCTTCTTGCCTTCTACCCCTTCTTTTATGCCCAATACCTCTTCCTTCACATCACCATGACCTCTATCCTTCATCGCCTCAACCATCCTCACGACCTCTTCCCCATTCTCCTTTCTTTCCTCCCTCGCCTTCACAGCCTCCAACTCTCTCCTCACCCTCTTCAACTCTCTCTTCAGCCCTCTCACCTCCTCTCTTGCTGCCGCGGCCTCCGCCCTCGCCCCAATCACTGCCTCCGCGGCCTCCCCCCGCGCTACCTCTTCCCAATATACCGCACTCGCATTCGCCACACGTATCGCTTCCGCCGCGCCCGCCCGCGTCTTTCCAACGTCCTTCAGTGCATCCACCATCGCTGCCCCAAACTCTGCCAGCTGTCGCCCCATCACCACCGCCTCGCGTTGCAGGTCCGCCATCCCACGCCCAAGGGTGCGCGCAGTGTCCTCTGCGGTCCTTTGCTTTGCATGGGCGTGTGTGAGTTCTGCCTGGAGGGCTTGTACTTCGGAAGCGGCGGAGGCTTTGGTAGTGTTTAGCCTGGTGCGGAGAGCAGTAGTATAGGAACGGATTGCGGACTCGAGGGAGGGGGGCAGGCCTGGTGGGAATTCGATATCGGTGTCGAGGTCTGTATCGATGTTTTGTAGAAGGGACAAGTCGATGGGAGCACCGACACTGCGAGAGCCACGGTGGGTGGGCCGCTGCGGTGTCCTAGGCTGTCGATGTTGCCCGAGCTCAGTGAATTGTGTTGACATTTCTCAACGTTTGGTGCGCAACCTGCGCTGCACAGTGGAGAGTGTATGTGAGTATCATCGGAGGGCAAAAAGCCCCGAGTTCGGGCTTGATGTTATGTGCCCTGGCAGGTACATTGTTGACAATGCCCATGCCTGGCCCAGGGGATATGAAATGACATGAGAGTGCCTGTAAGATAGGACGCACAGGAGGACCCTGTAGTTATACGTTGCCCTTGAAGGACGGAGTTCCGATGCAAGTTACAAGGGACACCGAAAGGAACAAACTCGGCCCGGCCACCGATCTTCTCACCTCAAGGTCTCGACCAGGAACGGAACGGAGCGAATTCTAGGCCGATGACTTGCTAGTTGATTGAGAGTCTTATGGCGTGTGTTTGGAAGGAACGAGGAAAGATAAGCAAAAGATAAGCGTATATTTCTAAATCGAAGGAGGCTTTGTGAGCCATATTTTTGGTAGCATACAAAAGTTTTTACTCGAAGCCATCGATCTTCACCACATGGACACAGCTAACGCGCCCCCCGCACACGCGGCAGCAAGGCCGACCGGCACCCCCACAGCACGGGCGGCCCCTGTTGGCGTCGTCGTTGGTGCAGAGCCCGATGTCCCGTTCGTAAAAGTGGTGTTCGCGTCACCACTCGTCCCGGTGGTGGTCGCGTTACCCCCCTCGACGGCCCCAGTCGGTTGCGCGAAGGTTTGTGTCACGAGCCCGAAGGCGGTCCCGATGAGGATGCTGGATGCGTCGGCTGGGCGGGGGAGGACTTGGAATGAGGCGCTTGAGTTCTGTGGGCGGTTTAAAAGTTGAGCTTCATAAGGGGGAGGGAAGGAGGAGAAAAGGCATACATACCCGGAACTGGAATTCTTCATTCCCATCTGCACATTTGCTACCTGCTGGAGGGAACCCGAAGCGTACGCTCACGTCAATTGTCTGCCAAATTTGTCAGATTATAGATTAGAAAAGAATGGAAAGGAGCAGACGTACATAGACCCCCGGCGTATCCGGCACGACCCTCTGTGAGAAATTAAGCCCACCCAAATTGAACCCACCCAATGTGGACGGCAGGGTGTCGCTACATGCGCGGTCATGTACAGTGGATGAGGGAGATTGCGTCCCGTTGGGGTAGGTGAGCGCAATTTGGATACGGGAAGAATACCTATGGATGGACGGGATGGAGAATTTAGTATTGATACCGATAAAAAATGGAAAAAAAATGTGTCCCACCCGAATGTGCTAGGATCTATACTCGGAGCGAAGGACGCACCGAAGGCAACATCTTCGGTGACGACGGTGCTATTTGGGGGGACGATGATTACGACGCCGGAGGGAAGGCTAGCAGCTGTGACCGTGATGGCGCTCGTGAAGAAGACAGAGAGGAAGACCGAGAGGGTGGAGAGCATCATCGTAGGTTCAAGTATTTAGACAGAAAAGACAGTTTCGTTTTGAAAGAGCGTGGAGTAAAGGCAGGATCTGGAGGTGTAGGGAATCGTAGGTCTAGAGAAAGTCAAAAATCAGGATGAGCCCTTTTTTTTTTTTTGAGAATAAGTATTGGGTATACGCACCACGAATTGGCAATGCCTGATTACTACAGTCTTGTGCATGTGCTACACATGTATTGGATTGATGCTCGTCGCCACTCAGTTATCGCGTCCTTGACGACCTCGGGCTCCTCATTGGTGGTTCTGTAACCATAGACGCTGGGCAGCCATGAGCTTTAAACTAAGAATAGTTTTTCAGTTGATTATTCGCATGGTCGTAGGCCCTTGGGTGGACGAAAAGTTTTTTGGGCGCTGGGCTCTGGATATTGGATATTCATTGGATGTAGGTTTGGCAACTTGCTACCCGTAGCGCCCACGAATCTGAGAGGAAGGAGTTCAACGACAGTCGTCGGAGTTCAAATTGACCTGACCCCAACGTCGCACTCATTCGCGAGGTGAATATCACAAAACATCCTTGAATTTAACACCCCTCGAGCCATATATGCGATGAACATGCTGGACATCATTAAAAACACAGAAGTTCGCTAGAACTGTACGAACACACCTTTGTCAAGCCCACTATGATCTCGCCCCACTTTATAATCCCACACTGGACTAATGGTGTGTGCACATTTTAAATCTCGCAGATGCCGGGGGGCGCTCGACTTCGCAAGCCTTTCCAGGCAGGAATTATTCGTGGACCTACTGTCTCGGATGTGCCCCGTAGCCTTCACGACTTGGTGATATTCTTCTTGGCTGGAGGGAAAGTCTATTCTAACTTGTGCACTCCCAGAAGAATTGTTCTAACTCGAGATACCTCGAAGGCATCGAATACCGAATACCCGCACCTTCTGCTCGAGTGGGTGTACACCTCCGAGTCGCCATTTCAGTCTGTCGCGAGCAGGATGCATGAGAAGCACGGACGTCGTTGTGTTATCTGCTTAAACCACATCCCAAGGATTGATTCCCATATTGTTTTCACCACTTAGTTATTGACCAGCGCACGAACAAAAGGATAATGTGGACGACCTTGCTTCGGTCTGGTGTTGAGAATATTACGCTCCATAGTTCTGGACTACACGATGCGTCCTAAACTACCTCAGAACCATCCCAGAAGCCGACTAACTATCAGTGTATGAAGTGTGTATAAGTTCAACCACAGAGATGACCCATGACAAGTTGTTGAGGCTCTCATGAGAAGGCTTTCAAACTGCTCTGGCTCATAAATCGGGAACCAGTGTGTTATCACCAGACCCAACTCCTATTTTACCACACCTCGGGCTCTTCACTTTTTCTACCCTCCCCCCAGATTCGGCGCGTCCACAATGTATACAAATTGACCACCTCCCAAGCTCTACATCCCTCCGAATGGCCACGTTGAAGCCACCCCTCACAGGATATATCCCCCGAAAATACCACAGCCCAGATATTCGACACCTCCACTATCAAAGACGATTTCCCACCCAGATCACCTGGTAAAATACCATTGTTACACAAGGACCCCAAATTCAAGCAACGGCGCAAGTAGAGGCCCTTAAGTATCGAGAGCGTTTTCGGGGGAGTGTCCACATATCTCTATTACCGACCCCCTAAGGATGCATGTAAGGAAGTCGCTTGTGCCTGGGTGATCTGAGGCTTCCTTACTGAGCGACGGTGAGAAATATACCGGCTGATTCCGTGCAAGGAGGACAATAGCAGATTGGCCCGTAATCTGGGGAAGATGGTGGGCAATAACAATGACAATAGTGAACACCTTCCAAGATGTGCCAAACCCTCCAATAGAATTTTATGCATTATTTGATTAATTTGGCAGCCAGGCCCTCCAAAACAGTCGTATTATGACGCCCGCATGGAGGGGTGGGATGTCCCATCATCATTCTCCCCTTTCGACGAAAACGAAGATGTGCCAATAGCGAGTCCACATGACGATTCACTACTAATCTTTCTGACGACTGAATCCCAAAACTGGTCAGTATATCGAGAGAAAAAACGTATTCAACATCGCTTATTGTTCCACGTTAAACCAGGCAATCGTTTTTGATACGCATTTTCGGCCCTTCAGACTCGTCCAATTCAATCGCTCTTCATATGAAGGGAGTTAACTAACCCGAAGCATCACACAAAGCCCCGGCATTGCCCAGAGACCTTGCTACGACAGCTAGGGAATTTCCTGGTGCTCGACAGCGCATTCCGGAAACCACCAACTTGCCCACAAGTGTACCCCAGAATGGGTTAGATCTCTCAAAATCCAATAGGTTATTATGACAAATTCGCAACTCCAGGAATCCTATGGAGCTGCTCGGACGCGGTTAACTTTAAATTTCTATACAAGCCACCCAGGATCGTGGGCCTTTAGTATCTTACTCCTTCAAGTTGTTCTAGAACCATACCACTGGTCATGTGTTTGGGCGTCTGTGAGATGGTTGGAGATTTAACCTAGGACTCATTCTGTGAGCAACAATGTTACAAATAAAATGTCTGAATATTATATCACGTAAATGATCAATTTCGAACAACCGGGTAGGGCGGTGAGCGTGCTTCCAATCCCCCCGGTGCGAGAATCCGCTTGATGTAGGAAGAATAAAACAACCAGCTAGACTGCCGCGTCGAGATCAACCCGGTGAATACAACCTCAGATCAAGGCGAGAATCCGTGCACATACCCATCCAGTATTGCTCCGCGGAATGAATGAAATATGTGTCTTAAATGTATGCTTCGGGTGGACGAAACAAACGGTGAGCTTCCCTTGAATTCATTGATTCATTCTGTATCAGGAAAAAAGGCACTGCGGAAAATAGAGTTGAGAGCTTGAAGTCCGAGGAGCCAACGGCCCGAGAGCAATATTTCTGGCTATTAAACGCCATCAGTGAAAGTACTCATGTTAAATTAGACAAATCACCTCGGAAAATGATTCAGCGGGAGTTTTTGGTCGGCGAGACTTCTGATCCCAATTTGGTGTTGTTAGTCCTAGAACCCTTCTGTGGCTTTGGGAGTATCGTTCCCACAAAAGCTCAAACTCGGTTTGAAGTATGATCCAGCGAAAACTTTGTTGTCGCTTGCGTTAGGATCAGTGTTTTTACCAACAGAGATGCGGTATGTGTACGAACCAATGGAAGGTATATATAATCGTCCTGACTGCACGGCTCAAATTTGCTTCTGTGAGTGCAAAGGGGAACTTCCACTCACAGGTCACGAAAACGAAGAAAGGATTATCGCCACATGACAATTGCCGTGTTCCCCATAGAATCTGTGTGTGTGGAAACAGCCTATATAATTTGCAGTCAGAAGAACACAGAAATCGGAACAACAGATCAAAAGAATCGATCTCGTTCTTGTGGTTCCGAATCATGCCAACGACAAAAGGGGTTCCTAGTCGGTGGTCATACCCGCCCGCTTGTTTGGGCGGCATCATGAAGCACGGTAGAGGACAAATGTAGCGTCTGATGGCAGCCAATCGTTCATTTTTGATGCGTGGATAAGGCTTCACTGAATGGTGAAGGCGACGAGGGAACACACAAGTGCCTAGGAGAGATTGACGATTCTGAGGGCTGCGAGTTTTCAATTGACGTAAAATTTGGTGGAGCCAGGGGGGAGGCAGCGAAAGATTGCGACAAGGTCTAGGTCGAAAAAGGAAAATTTCATCGGTTAAAACTTACATCTCTCCTTACAATTCATCTGTTTTAATCCGGTTGATATTCATTGAAACCTCCTCGATAAATATTACACAAAGCTGCACAGGACCTGATTTAGCTACGTACGGCTGGGATTGAGTATGATGCCTGTGTCTCGGAACCTTCCATTGCCTGTGTTATAAGGATAAATCTTTGCGTGTTTCAGTTGCCAACCCCCTCTTGATCCCCTGCATTCTTAGCCCTCCGACCTCGCCTACGAGCGATACACACGATCCACTCTTCTACTCTATCACTATGTCTAATATGTATTATAACGTCGTTGCCCCAAACCTTCTCAGCGACTTCGAAAGGGTTCACTTCTTCCATGGTGTTTCTGTGGAACCTCCTCAGCTTGTTTGGCGCTCGGATATCAACACAAATCCCTTCCCAGTTCCAGGCCCTGGGTGCAGATTCTTCGAGATCGCCATCGGGACCGTTGAAGGGGTCTTTGATACACCTCTCAACCCAGTCTAGCACACCGTCGCTCCTATGATAATCGATTTGTTCAAGAAACGTGGTATTAAGTACTCTGCTCTCATGGCTGTCCGCTTCTCTACCCGTGATGATGATAAAAAGAAGACTCTTGGCCCCATTACACTTTGGATTTCTACATATCCCAAGACAATTACCCCCGAGCAATCCCGTGATGCTTCCCCACACATTCTTCGGATCCTCCAGGACCATGGAGTTGCAGGTGCAGTTACACAATGGTACGAGGGTAGCATATAGAAGTTGGCAAGCCTCATGCCCATTGCCGACTATACTAACCCAACCTCCTTTGTCCGCCGCACATTGACACCTGCACTGGGACTGCCCCTTGCCATCGCTGAGAGGGAGGCTGCCGACGCCCAGGGTAGTCTGGGCTTCTATTTCCATGAGAACAAGCACAAGGATGGTGAGCGTAGTCCCAAAGTGTTCGGTGTCAGTTGCAGCCATGTCCTTCGTGCGAACACCACCGTCAACTACCAGTTTCCTGGCCTACACATGCTGTCCTCCTCAGAAAGTTCGTTTTTGTGGATATAGTCGATTTCAGGAGACCATCACTGAGGTCAAAAAACTAATTGAAGAGAAGGCTGAAGAGGCTACCGGCTTGGCTGAAGACATTTCGCGTTCAGAGATGCAGGTCACAAATGAGGATGAAGAGCTGGCAGCCGCAGACAAGAGGGGCTTGAAAATAACGAGGTCTGCGTTGGTCAGAGTGAGAGAAGACGGCAGCATTCTCAAGAGGTTCTTGGAGCATTCCAGCATCAAATTCAGTGACATTACAGCTCGCGACATTGGCCACGTTGATTTTGCACCTAAGATCTCTGTCACAGTTGACGAACTCCATTACACGAGGGATTTTGCCACTTTTGAGCTGAACCCGGCCAAGTTCAGGCCTAATTTCCTTGGGAATGTAATTGATTTTGGTGTGTTGTGTCTCATTTCTCTTGTAAGAATCAGATAAGATCACCCTCATCGAAATCATCTGCAGGGAATAAATGGTCCACCTATAAACTTAACAAGAAGTTCTGGTTGAGTGATTTTAGCCCAACCGGATTCACATTCCCCTTCGATCGTCCACTCAAGGTTAAGGGAGCTATCACACGCGAGCTTCTGGCTTCTCCTGACTGTTTTGATGATAACGGGGACCCCATGTTCATCGTCGGAAAGGAGGGAAGCGCCACAGGCTTTACAATGGGCCATTACTGTGGATTGGAAGCCTACATTTGCGCTGAATCTGGTGAGGAGTCCGTAGAAGTGGCTGTTTACAACTACAGTTGGAGGTCCGGCAACTTCTCCGAGCATGGTGATTCTGGCTCGCTCATCTGGACCGGTGATGGTCGTATGGTCGATTAAACTTCAATGATTCCAGATTATATTCGTTTGTGATCTATTGAGGTAGAATGGGGTTTTGATATTTAAGAATATTCTTCCATTTTGGGGGGTTGAAGAGACTAAAGATGACATTACTTCTATTTTACTCGTTGGCAAGCATGACTAGGATACATACAAAGCGAAGACAACACATACTTCCAGTATGTATCAATCAATGATTAGTCTATGGCCGTCATCACCCTTGACAAATATGTAGAAGCGTGAATTTTGAAGATTACAAGCTATGGGCTTACAATGAATATAAATAAATCGACAAACTATGATATACAAACTGATTTGAACAGACAGCAAGCAGTCATACGGTCCTAGGGTGTCTCCGTAGGCTACCCATATGGTGTTATTGACAAGCCCGACGGAATAGAGTCTGCAGCCTGGACAATACAGAACGAAGCGTTGAGGGCGGTGAGGGCTAGGAGGCCAAATTTGGGATACCGCCGGTACAGAAGTGATTTGAATTAAGCTCTTCGCTTCCCTGGATGGAGGAGTTCTCATCGCCAGGACGAGGTGGAGGAGGAACGAGACGGATAAGAGGACGAAGCGGCAGTTTGGAGGGGTATGCAGACGAGACTGGAGGGATTGGAAAGGATGGTCAAGGAAAAAAATAAGGATGGCAGCAACAGAGAGTCAAATGTGATGGTAAGAGGGGAAAACAGGAAAGAAGGACTTGGCGCGAGCAGTGCTGGGGGTGTCGGGCGGCACACATAGGAAAAGAAGGAGGGAATGCCGCTGCCACGAGGTCGCCTTCAATAGCACTTTAGCTGGGTATCCGTTGTCCATATCAACTTTTTTCAACTGCCCCGATGTCTTGGAACATCCGGGCATCATCCCTGACACTGCGCTAATAATCAGCCAACCGACTGGAAGAACCCGCCCACTAACGCACCTCAGAATGGGGCAGACCTCTCCAAGTCCAAGAGGTTAGTATGGCGGGTTCGCAACCCCGGAAATTCTATGGGGCCGCTCGGACGCGGTTACTTTAGATTTCTATACCAGCCACCCAGGATCGTGGGCCTTTGGTATCTTACTCCTTCAAGTTGTTCTAGAACCATACCGCCGGTCATATGTTTGGGCGTCTGTGAGATGGTTGGAGGTTTAAACCAGGACTTGTATTATGAGCGACAACGTTACGAATAAAATATCGGATTATTATATCACGTAAATGATCAATTTCGAACAATTAGGTAGGGCAGCGAGCGTGCTTCCAATCGTCCCGGTGCGAGAATCCGCTTGAAATAGGGAGAATAAAACACCCATGTTGGCGGCCGCGTCGAGATCAACCCGGTGAATACAACGTCAGATCAAGACGGGAATCTGTGCATACTCGTCCATGTTTTGCTCCGCGGAATGAACGAAATGTATCTTGAGTGTATACTTTTGGTGGTCGAAACATACTGTGAGCTTCCTTCGAATGAATTCATTCATTCTGCATCAGAAAAGAAAGCATTGCGGAAAATAGAGTTGAAGGCTTGAAGTCCGAGGAGTCAACGGCCCGAAAGTGATGTTTCTGGTTACTTTGCGTCAGGATCAGTGTTTTCGCCACCAGAGGTGCGGTATGCGTATGAAACAATGAGAGAAATATATAATCGTCCTGACTGCATGGCTCAAATTTGCTTCTGCGAGTGCGAAGGGGAACTTCCACTCACAGGTCACGAAAATGAGGAAAGGATTATCGCCACATGACGATTGCCGTGTTCCCCATAGAATCTGTGTGTGGAAACTGCCCGTAAATTTTACAGTCAGAAGAGCACAGCAATCGGAACAAGAGATCAAAGAAATCTATCTCTTTCTGGTGGTTCCGAATCATGTCAATGACAAAAGGTGTTCCTAGTCGGCGGTCGCACCCGCACGCTTGTTTGAGCGGCATCACGAAGCACGCTGGAGGAAAAATGTAGCATCTGATGAAAGCACACCGTGCGTGAATAGGCTTGGCTGAATGATGGAGACAATGAGGGAACATACGAGTCCCTAGGAGACAGTAACGGTTCCGAGGGCTGCAAGTTTTCAATTGACGTATAATTAGGTCGAGCCACATCGGCTCTTCGATTTTGCATGTGTGTATTCAGGCCTCAGGACCCGAGCTCAATCACGACATTCGCCTTCCCATGTGGCATGAATGTATTCAGTCAGCCAAAACAACAAAGGACACAACCCAGGACTCTTCGCCGCGTGTTCTACCTTGGGGATCTTAACGTATGGAGGGGGTACGGATGGGGCTATAGATTCGGAATAGCGTTTTTAAGTAGGATCGGGCGACCCCCGCAGCTCGGGCCTACGCTCCTAGCAGGGTTCCCAGATGAAGCTCATCTGAGGAGCCGATCAATATGTGCCTGTGCCGGTCGACAAGCAGTCATTATGCGTTCCAAATGCCGTGGGGGAATTCTAAATTCTACGCTTCGTGTGCATAGAAATTGCGGTACAAAGATGAACATGACGGGCCGAACACCCGATTTTTAGATGCGTCTCTACGGATGTGCCAGGATAAAGGTCAGCATGGAATAATACGCATCGTTGAAAACAGCCCACATTTAAGACCAAGATTAGGCGACATAAATTTCACTCAACGTGTTTACGTAGTGGGATGAGCATTCCGTACCGGGTGTCAATCGTTGCCTGAACTTTATATTGACCGACCCAGGCGAAGTAGTGGGAAAGAGTGGATGATAGCACTTGAGTATCTGACACTGAATAACCATAGTAGAGCACTGCAGATGTCGAGCGTCCATATAGCATTTTTTTAGTGTGTTATTCGAAGGGAAGACTTAAAATTGAACTTGGCCAAATTTTCAGGGATGATTTTAGAGCGATCATT
Source organism: Collybia nuda (assembly GCA_015584075.1). Lineage (NCBI taxonomy): Eukaryota > Fungi > Basidiomycota > Agaricomycetes > Agaricales > Clitocybaceae > Collybia > Collybia nuda. The sequence continues at coordinate 29,576 of MU150299.1, forward strand.
ACGTAACATATATCTTGGCAGGGGCAAATCGCTTGTCATCGTGAACAACGACCACGGTGACGGCCATCATCGACGACGAAACGTATTTTTTCGGGTCTGGTCGAGGTTCCAGGTTTCCACGTCGATCTTAATAATTCGTTTCAATCGGCCCGGTCGTTCTTCAAGCAATTTCCTTTGGCGATGCCTGCGACCTGAACGCTACTAAAAAAACTCTCTTCCTCAACCCCAAAGAGATGGTATCCGCCGACAGTCTGAACCTCGACGTTCTAGAAGTAATTTTTACTTACCTTTTTGGGAGAGACCTCCCAGCCGTTGCCCTCGTCAGTAGGGCCTTCTTGGCCGGCGTTATTCCAAGGCTTTACAGAACCCTTGCATTTCGCATCCATCATGCCAAACGGTATCCTAAGGCATGGTTCTCTAAGATCTCAATTGATTCAGTTGAATCTAACATGATGGATCTTTAGATACCTAGCGCATTCTCCGCGGTTTTGGCTCACCCACATCTCGCAACTCATGTCAGGAACATCGGTCTGTTCCAGCGTTAAATACCCACCACATCACATTGACGCTTCTTCAAAGATATCCGCGTCGCACAGACGATCCTGGGGGATATGTATCCTGTATTTGTCAGGGATTGCTGCCGGGCATTGGAGCTTTGCACTAACCTAAGGTCGTTCGTACATACCCCTGACAGTGTCTCATCCTTCCTCTCCATATTAGAAGAAAAGTCTCGGCTAGAGGATATTAGGATACACGGGCGGCTTACAACACCTCAAGCCGAAAAGTTGTTGAATCTGACAAAGATGCAGAAGATCGCAATCGACTTCGGGTCATGGAACACCATGGACATCCTTCCACGCTGGGCCCCATTGAATCGAAAAACGCTGACGAATTTGACCCTCTCTGTGAGTGTCGCATTCTCCTTGGGGTCAATCGCACGGTCGACGCGGAAGCTTTGCAGATGTCAAACGAGCTGAACGAACAAGTGTTAGAGGTCACACTCGCAGAACTACCCCAGCTCCTCGGGTTACACGTCGTTGGCTGTCCGAAGGTAACTCACATTTCCATCTTTCGCCTTGTTTCCCATACGCCCCATCTGGAAAGTCTTGCCTTTACTGCCGCGGTAAGATATCTGGCGCCTCGTGACGTTTTGACACTCACCCATGCATCGTTAGGAACATAGCAGCTCCACAGAGCTTCCCATCCCGGCCCTTCACCACCTGCAGCATATTGCTATTGACACGCGCCTGAGCATTACCGGCTCGGGGCAGCCGCCCCAGGTCCTTCCGACAATCCTTGCTCACCTGAAGGCGTCTATGCCCCCACTCTCTTCCTTTTCCCTCAAAGCTCCAGAGTTACAAACAACATCTACATTAATTCTCGTCAAGGATCTTTTGGAAGCATATGATCGAACACTGAAAAGAGTGACATTCTTCGACTGCAGTGTAGGACTTGACTCTATAGAGGCCATCTGTAAATCTTGCGTGCATCTCGAGCAATTACAGTTTTCGCTCCCGATCAAACAGATCGTAATTCTTCTCTTCTTTACCTTATTTACGTGGTTAGTGCTGACTCGGTCCAATCAATAGGACGGACTTACGAAGGCGATGTCGCATTCGAAAACGCTCCAGGCTCTTGTAGATGTTGATACTCATGTCGCCCATGAGTTCCGGCCGAATCTAAAGCAGGATAACGTAAGTAGTATCATGACACGCGTACCAACTTTGAGGAGAATCGTGAGTAACAAAAGAATATGGACCGTAAGTTTACCGGTGCTTCGCACAACCATACACTCAACATTATTTTTAGGGCCAACGAGTCCGAGGCGCGTTGCAGATCTCATTTGACCGTCAACCGACACACGGTCCCAGCACCCATTGGTTCTTACCGCACGATTAATGTTCAGTCACTGCTGACCTGTTATATCGTTTATTTTTACGACCTTATACAACAGACACTCGAGTGTTCGACATCTACTATACAGTTGTCCTTGTTACTCTACATGTGTATGTAATACATGGGATTTCCGTTCCTGTAAGAAGTCCGTCAGTAACGGTCATTCGTCACTAGGACATAAAATCGTTTACCAACCAAATGTCCAGCAGTCTCTCCCCCCGGAGGCCGTCATAGAGTGTTGATGAGCAGGGTCTACGTGAGTTGCGTTGCAGCGCCGACAGCGCCCGCTGCTCCAATAAGCACAAGGTACTTCAACGACGACGTCTAACATAAGAAAAAAACGGTCAACATTCGAGCCTAGAACTAGGAAATAGATTTTTTCTTACCCCTTTTGCGGGACGAGGCGTGCAACGGGTAATACGTGCCGGTCCATCGAACATCTGTATCAATGGTTCTGCATTCCCCATGGGCGTTATGGGCGGAGGAGTCGAGTGAGATTTTTGTGTGCGCGGTCTCGGAGACCGTTGCTGTGCCTGTAACTGCTGGGGAAGATTACGCGGCTGAGCGGGGCCGTCAAAGATGATCGGGGGAGGTAGGGGGCGAGGAGGCACCCGTGGTGTAGGCGCGAGTGGCCGGGGATTTGACGTACGCCGTTCAAGAACAGGACGGGACGAGCCAAGCGTTACGGGAGCATCAAAGATGTCGAGGATGGGAGTATGGTGAGGTACTGCTGGGGAGGCGACAACACTTGCAGAGGCGGACGAGGAGGTATGAAACGACCGTGGCGCCATGCCAGCACGGGCTGCGGACGAAGCTCGACTGAGTGCTTGGCAGGACATTGGAACAAGTGGAAACCAGGTTTCCAGCCTGTTATCTTTGAGTTTATAAGAGATTCAGGCCGGATAAATCTAGTAACTCGTGTCTCCAAAGAAGTATCGAGGAGAGCTATCCGGAGATGGGTCGGTGACTCAAGTAATTGTTGTCCCACCGCTCGAGGCAGATCAACGAGAAGTTTATAGATATGGCATAAAAATGACGGCTATGGGGAAAAAAATAACCACGCTACCCCATCTCTTCGTGTGCCCGAATTGGACGCGAAAATCAAAAGAACCAGCAGGCGAAGTCGTCCCAATCTGCAACGCTTTGACAGCTTGCGTGTATATGAGGGGTTTCCAGCCTCCTACAAAGTTGTGCAGCGGGTTTGATGCGGCGTTAAAATCATGGTAATCCGCTGCCAAAATCAATCCATGGCCTTTAAAAGCAGCATACCAACGCACCCTACGACTCTATGATCGTAGCTTGCGGGAGACCCCGACAATAACACGTCCTCCTTGATCATCCGAGTCAAAACTCTGGACATGACCCTGTCAATAGCGGGCAGGGGGATAAATGCTAGATACGCATTAGCCCGTCACCGCATAAACGCCACCTGTGGGACCCCGTAGCACAGCAAGTATGTTATCGTGATGATCGCAATGCAGAACAAGAGCACGAGAAGGTGGTGAGGGGTCGACAGGTGGATTGCCAAGGGAATCACAGGATACCTTCGGTCAAGCTAGACGATGGCCAAGACTTTTAAGCCTCGGGGAGCATGGTAGAATTTTAGGCTATGGTGTAGTATCACCCAAAAAGGACGGGCTCCATCGAAGCTCAGTGCCTATGTTTGGAGAATATCCCATGCGGTGCTGTTTGAAGGGCGCCGTCTCATGCCAAGTTATTGGCTGGATAGTAATGTTAGATCATTATGATAACATCTTCGTATTCTGTACCCTTATGCATCAGTTAGGACCCCTGAAAATATTCAAGTTGTACATACCTAGATTCAACGGTCTGGACGCCGCAACCTCTCTCGACTCCTCATGGTGCTGAACATACAGGTTTCCGTATAACACGGAGTAGATGGCTCAAGCGTCGCTCCATTCCCTGGCGATAACGAAGAGTTCTTGATCATTTGTGGGTTTCACGCCTGACAGCACATCCGGTCGAAGCACAACGACTCTGATACCCAGAACCCAGAGTTCAATACAATTCTATGCCAAGCCATTATAAGTAGAACCAGCGACTGCCTAATCGTATAAACGCCCGTGAGATGACTTGGGTTGTTCATGATGTTGTGCCAAGATAGCCCGAATTATCAAAGTTTGGTGAAGTTGGAGGTTCGAATCAGGAGGCGGGATTATGTAAGCAATAGCGGGAAAATAAATATCTGAAGTTGGGTTTGATTCTGCTCCCGCCGTCCCATCATTCCGCTCATAATTTTTTTTTCTGGAAAAAAAACATGAAAAATTTTAATGCATGTCAAAAAAGCCCATTGCAATTGGAAAAATTTGTGAAGTCATGAAACTAAGCCCCCCTATTGCTCAATTTACTCTATTCAGACAATCAGAGAGCTTAAATCGGAGAACAAGACCAAATTTCATTGATTTGCAGGACATCTCCAATAGTAATACAGAAAAGTATTTTTTTTTGGAAAATGTAGGGCTCAAAGTTCAGCCTTTAGCAGATTCAGATACCTTCTGTCAGAAGAATTTTGTATGTCTCGTGTACACAAGAATTATGTTCACCAAGCATGAGAACGGCCCGGCTACACATGATGATGTAGGTGTCGAAGAACTTCAAAGAAGAGAAGTTGACTGTCACATTGGGTATTGATATTGATCGACTTGTAAGTTTGTATGGTTATACCGATCAAGTACATGACTGAGGATCGGTATTTTTTGTTCGGGTATATGTTGGAGCCACAATGGTGGATTATACCTACGATGGGGTGTACTTGAATGACGTGCATCCTGATTTTTCGCGAGTGGCCAGAAAACGGTTGAACGAATCCTTGATGAAATATATACACAGCACTGTGAGAAATCTAGTGTTTCTTCACGCCCTCCGCGAGCACCACACGCAAGCAAGAAAACAAAAGAAAAAAAGAGGAGTATCCTTCGCAGAAACGAACACCACCCCGATCCCATAGTTGATCGGGGCCGAAATAAATAAACTAATCACAGACAAAAGTCACAAGTGCCAAGAATATTGAAAGCATAAAAAGAAAATAAAGGAAGCAAAAGGTAATTGTCCCAGTAAATATATAAGGGTACCGACGATTGCAATGAGGTTGCAGAGGGTGACGCCGATGAGAAGGCAAGAGGCATTCACGGATTGTGTGTGCGTTACGGACGTGAGACGTGAGGCATGGAACGTGATTTGGGACAGAGCCGAAGAGCAGGGTGCGAGTCGGACATCCAGGTCCCAAACGGATTAGCGTGTATCGTATAACGGAAGGGTGGCGCGTTCTAGGTTCTGATTTATTTCAAATATGTTTGTTGTTTTCTTTTGACTTCTTCCACTGAGATGACGCAACGGTGATAGGGAGACGGATAGTAATAATGATAAGGCTGAACGAACGACGAGGATCGATCAACACTGGTGAGAATATCAGACCATGGACGGTGTCCGCCGGGATGGTTTTGATGCTGATGAAGGAGATGCTGCAGGTGGTGGCGTTGAGGAACGTGATGTGTTTGAATGAGTTGATGGGAGGAGTGGACGAGCTGGGGGGCGATTCGTAGGCTTTCGGTAAGTCTGCCAAATCCGAATAAGGGTTAGTTAATATGGAGAGGGTTGGAGCTAATACGTACATGTCTTGACATAATCATTTTTGCCATCGATACTGGGACCTCAGACTGGTAAATCGCAGGTACTAAGTAAGGTGAAGAGGGGTAAGGGTTCTGTGTTGAAAACTCGAATGTCACCAAGGTAGAATATACATACTTGGAGACTCGAATGCAGGTCCACCTCTTCTCACTGTGGGTTGCCAACTCTGAATTTGCTCTCGTCTCTTGTCTTGTAGACCGACACCTCTTCCGTTTGTGGTATTTTCGACTGTGGTCAAGGACACGGGCAGCGCCAGGGGTAGGTTTTCCCAACTGATAAACCCCCAGGCCCATGACGACCGTCGTTGCCGTGTCTCCTCCTGTCCTGTGGACTCCTGCTTTTCCTGTGATGTTTGGATGAGCTGTTGAGGCTGTTTGGAGACATTTGTCCGCAGACACAATACGGCTGCTCGGATAAAGGACAGCAGAACAACTGAGGCCAAGAGTGATAGGAGGAGGGAAGATTTCGACGGAAGTGAACCTGGGAAAGATGGGAAGGAAAAAGAGGGCATTGACATGGTCATTGAGCCCGCGGGGAGTTGGCGGATGAGCATCATCGTGGGCGACTTCGACAGAGGAACTGCACAGCGGGGACGGAGGCTGCTCGTGGTCGTGGTCAACGAGGAGACGAAACAGAAGACCCCAATTCTAATACAGCCTTTCGGCAAAAACCGGCGGCACGTGTTCCCCAAACTGGCCGTTCATTTTGATCAGTTTCCACAATGAACCACGCACTTAACCCTCATTATCCTCGGCTCAAATTCGCCCTAGCCTATTTCTTGCTGCCATTGTCCACGCTGGTGCGAATGGAATCAATATGGCCTCTCTACAAGCTACCTGAGTACACGGTCAAATCTCAGGGTCCTGATTAAGCTAAACTATCCAACTAGAACAACACAGCTACTATATCCATCGCAAAACATTATAACAACATACCGATATCATGATCGTTGCATGACGATTTCGGAGGATGACTTCAATTGTCATACCGAAATTATACCTGTTCCGGACCCTTGTGGTCCGTCATAGACCCCATGCGAACATCTGGATGTCCGGTGATGAAACCGGGCTCCGGTGCCATGACGCCTTTTGCTGTCGTGTCACCTTCTTACTGGACATTGTAATGTCCGTATATTCATTAGTATGGAATGCATTCACGAGCAGGGTCGTATGATCACTCTTCGCTTTGCACCCCCAATAGACTTGGCAACAGACCCTGTATTCTTATGTTGTCATGTTCACAGACCATGCGCATATATTGCTGGTGACTTAGGAAAGCGCCTTCTTCAGGATAATCTCTGGGACATTTGGAATCTGGCTGTACCTTGGAAACATCTAGAAGTCGCGAGCTCCACCTGAGTTGGTACAACCGTCGAACAGACGATTTAAGAATCCTTCATATCTCGTTGCGCACTTTGCAAGGAGTTGACCCTTCTCTTTTTAATTATATAGGCTTCAAACTACATTTTCAACCAAGAAATGCTTAGCAAAAATCAACCTCATGGCTTGATCCAGTTTCACTCGTATCTAATCGTCTGAACCCTTCTGAACCCCAACGGATTCACACAAGAAAAGAATCACAATTACCGCGGACCACGTTACTATGTCGTGATGCCATATCGAAACAAACCATTTTCGAGCAGACGCGAGGTCTGCTTGCCTGGCAAAGCCTAACTAGCCGTTAGTTGCGTTCTCTGTTTTATGTCATTCCCGGCGTAACACGAGGGGGCGAGCTAAGAAGATGGAAATAAAAAAAAAGGGTGGTCCATTTTCAGATGTGTAACTTGTAATAATAGAGTTAATAGGATTCGGCATCCGATATACGAGTCCGCTTGTCACGGTAGGTGACAGGAATTTTCTCTATGGGATTATACATGTATCTAAAGCTCAAAATATACATTATAAATAAATCTTGGGTCTGTGTCTAAGTATCTATGTAAATATATAAATTGAATCCGGATCCATAGGGCGATGTGGTTACACCCAGGGTGTTCCCCTTTTTCTTGAGACCAGGAAGCGAGAGACAGCAAGCAAAAAACATCCAGTTAGGACGCTGAGCCCAGAGAACAAGATGGGCCGCCACCAGAGAAAAGCTGGCGTGAGAAGGGCCCCAGCAATAGGCGCACCTAGGGAACATTACAAATACTACATGAGCGTGACGTTGGTAATAGACACTTCATAATCCTTACCAATAAGGGCACCAAATCCTACAATGTATATTAGAGACCAAACCCTCATATTCGAAGAAGAGATTTTACCAGCAAAAGTGAAGCAAATTCCGATTCGTGAACCAATCTCAGAGTCTTCTTTAGCAAGAGAACCCACCATAGGTGCAAGAAGCCCGGCATCTAAATATTGCGGTAGGGAAATGTTGAAATATCTCTACAAGGAGAGGTGACGTACAGGCGCCTGAGAAAAACCCGTACAAGACGGCGAGTGTCATGGTTCCAGCAACATCCTTGATTGCAGCTGTAGAAAGAATCAGTATCCCACACCCAGCAGTAGCAGGGATAATCATAGTGAAGACCCCGATTGAAGCAGCAAAAATATTTGGAAATGCCCGCCCAACAATGCTAGTCCCATTTAAGATCACTAGCTAGAAGTGATTATTAGTACAGGGTGCGTGATCATTAAGATACGATTAGAAACTACGCACTGTGTAGAATGCAAATCCGGGGGCAACACCATTCTTGATTGCATTGAGTTGTAGGAAGAAGGCCGGGAAGTAGAAACCCATGGAGAGGAGGATCAGGCTTGGAAGGTACTGTGAGCCACGACACGATCATACCAAATACCGGACTTAACGTACCCCATTACCATAATGACGTAGGGAGGGTCTGTCATAAAGACGCGGAGTTCCCGACGGAGGCTCCCCTGATTCCGAGAGACCATTTCGGGTTTCGGCTTCATGAGAAGAAGCGCGATCACTAAAAGTCCGAAATTGAGGGCCGCATTTGCGCGGACCCCCGTGTGGAATCCAACTGGTCCATGGAACAATTTATTGAGCATAATAGGCTGTAGCGCACCGCCGAGCGCCGAACCCTAGCTAAAAGTTGGGCCCTGCATATGTTCCGGCGCAATGAAGTACATACTGTCGTGGCGATGCCCATAGCCAATGCCCTCCGGCGATGAAACCAATGCGACAATACTGCAATTCCCGGAATATAGGTGATACCCATTGCAATTCCGGCGCCCAATCCCTGGGAAAGGAAGATCTTCGAGGGTGTTAGCATATAAACCAAAGCATCGATGGCCACGCACTTGATAATATTGTCCCGGATGTGTCAAGGATAACATGAAAAGTGAGAAGACAAGAAGAAAAGAACCACCGATCATCAAGAGGTAGCTAGGGATTTTAGGTGTTTGACATGGGTATTGGTTGGGAACAGATATTAAATCTTACAAATGACCTGCATCAAAAGCGCGTCCAGCGAAAAGGCCTGAGGCAAAAACGAGGAGCAATTGAACACTGCCTATCCAGCTGCGACATCCCTCGTCAGTTTTTCAAACCGCGCTCAACCTGTGACTCTGGGAGTACCTGATTTGCGACGATGTGAAGCTATCCTTCAGGTACACTCGAACATAGAAATCTGGAATGAAAGGGTTATGATCATGGGGAAAAAAGATAGTAATCTAGGCATAAATTCACCATTATACACTCCGTAAGAGTTGGAACAGCTAGAATGCTAAGCCACCGAAGAACCGAATTGTTAAATAGGCACTAACTTACCCTAAAGTGACGAATTGAGTAATCCATCTAAGAGACACATGTACGTCAGTCAGACGTAAATTTCCAGCCAAAAATGCTTACACGCCAAGGAGCACAGACCAGGCCCGTCCACCACCATCTGGCGGCGTTGGGTTGGGCAGCGTGTTCTCAGATTCTGTTTTAGTCTCGTCAGCCACTGTGCCGACTAGTGTTTCCTGGCCGAAAGCTGTCGACATCGTGTGGATTCAATTGTAGCATCCTAAACCCATGTCAAACCTTTTTATCTTCCATATAGCCCGCCTTATGTTTGAAGCATGGAAAGCGTGGCCTCATCATCACGAGTCACCTAGTGACTTATTTTCTGGTATCTCATTCCCAGCGGTTAGGGTTTCTGTGCGGTGGAGCGATGAGGGTTAGATATGAAATCATACAGGGAAATCGTGTCCGCATTTAGGGTGCTTTCCCAGACTGTTATGCTTCGACGCCTCGAGTTTGATTGTGTCTCGCCAGAAAACACATCAACCTTATGAAATAATGCCCGCGGCTCAGTCCGATTCCAGTCCATCAATGCATGTATAGAATCTCGCACCAAGAGTTTGAGGCCCTTATATTTCAAGTAAACGTTGACTGACTTTAGCTTATATGGGCATATGGACAGAAGCTTTCCGCGGTACCTTGAGATCCTCGGGCGTCAAGGTGACGGAATAATGACCTAGGGGCAGTAAGTTTCTTACTTGGGTATTGATATTACACTGGATTATGTACAGGTGGTATCCTGCAAATGTTTTAGATATGAGTTCCGTTAAAGCCATTGGGTTCCCTTCTGTCTGGACGCCAGGAATCGAGACATGGTGAAACACAAGGCACCGAAAGTCACACACAGCCCTGCGAATAGAACTGGCCTCCACCAAATGAAGGACGTCGAGAGCAACGCGCCGGCAATGGGGGTACCTAAAGCTGTATAAATATGCGCAGTGTTGCAATGAGGATGGGCGTACCGACTAGTCCACCAAAACCTTGTGGCCGTTCCCTGTAAGCGATGACGGAATTCTAGAAGGCCGCGAGACCCACCAGTAAAAGTAAAGCAAATCCCCATTCGGGCGCCGATCTCAGTATCCTTCTCTGCCAGAGATCCTATCATCGGCGGAAGAAGACTGATATCTGTTCCAACGCAGGGTTAGCAATGGACCCGAAGGAAATGAAAAGAATGACTTGCAAGCTCCGGAAAAGAAACCATACAGCAATGCGAAGATAATAGTCCCCGCGACGTCTTTTATGGCCAAACTGCAATATACGAGAATGGCACTGGCGGCTACACATGGTACTATGACGTTGAAGACGCCGATTCGAGTAGCAAGCATGTTAGGGAGTATACGCCCCAAGGCACTTGCCCCGTTGAGCATTACCAACTAGCGTCCTATCAGTGTGACGGCCAGTCCGGCATGACCGAGAGGAACGCACTGTATAGAAAGCAAAGTTACTATCAAGTCCATTCGTAATGGTATGGAGTTGTAGGAAGAAGATGGGGAAGTATAACCCACTTAACACGAGGGCGGTCCTAAAACAAGCTTCAGTATATTCAGGCAAAAGGCATGGCGAACTATCCACCCTATCACCATAAAGACATATGGCGGATCTCGGAGGAACGTCCGGAGGTTTATGAGAGTACTCCCCTGCTTACGAGATGTGAATGGAAGTCTTGGTCTCAGTAGCAGAAATGAGATAGTGAGCAGGCCCGCGAGGAGACCTGCACTCGCTCGGACGCCAGCGTGGAATCCAACACGTCCATGAAACAGTTGATTGAGCATAATAGGATGCACAGCTCCACCGATGGCGGAGCCCTAGGGGCAATTTAATATCGAATAAAGCTGTCGATTATGAAAAAAGCTAGACGAACCGAGGCAGCGATCCCCATAGCTGTTGCTCGACGGCGTTTGAAGTAGTGTGCCAGAAGCCCGTAACTCGGGACATACGAAATTCCAACGGCAATACCCACGCCTAGTCCCTGGGAAAGGAATAACTAGGGTTTTCTGAGTACAAAAGGGAGTGACAGCGAAGATCCCGAGGGGACGAACCTGATAGTACTGCCCCGGCTGCGTTATGGAAACCATAAACATACAGAATATCATGAGGACGTAACCTCCGAACACAAGGTGATAGCTAAGGCGAGGCGAATTATGGGTTATGGTAAGCCAAATACGCGAAGAGCGAGCAGGCGCACAAGTATCCTGTGTCAAAACCCCTGCCAGAGACCAGTCCCAATGAGAGTGTAAGGAACAGCTGGGTACTGCCTATCCAGCTATATGCGCAAGTTTGATCAGAATAGGGATCAGTATTTCTGAAAGAGACGCTACCTGCCTAATTTGTGATGAAGTGTAACGATCCTTCAAGTAGTCTCGAACGTAAAAGTCTGATATGAAGCATCATTTAGTCTACGAAAGAGCAGAGATAAGAACATAAGGCCACCATTATAAACTCCATAAGCGTTCGTATACCTGAGAAGTCAACGTCAATGATGCCTTCTCATCGAGATCAAACAATACACCCACCCAAAGGTACTGAACTGGCCGAGCCACCTTCGAAGCATAATCACATCAACGCATGACATGTCGTCAAAGATAATAATACTCACACCCCCAAAACAACCAACCAAGCTCGCCAACCACCCTCAGGAAAATCCACCTCGGGCTGCCCAACACTCCCGCATTCTTTAGCCCGCTTCTCTGGGTCAGGTGTTCGCACCCCCGTTTTCTCTGATTCCGATTCTAGATCGTGGGACACCATAACTCGCGTATCCTTAGTGGGCAGCCTCAGCTGTCAAGTTCTTTGGCGATAGAGAGCAAGAGCACAGGAAGACGGGCGAGGGGTTCCTCCTAGGATCGTCGTTTTCCCCCATTGCGTGACGGCGCGGCGCCAATTTGAACCACAGGTGAGAAGCAACATCCTTAGTCCGGCAGCCAATCAAGTGTGCATGCCCCGATCGATGTTCCTTGTGGGCTGGGAGTCGCGCGCGCTAAAGGGGATATGTTCCTGCAAAAAATTAAGGATTCCCGCCGGTGATGCCCTGCGGCATCGGATAAGTGTGGTATCGGTTTTCATATACTCTGCGTCCCTGAGATCCAGAAAGTCAACGTAACACCACGGAAATCGAACCCAAAGTTATACAGTAGACATTTAGCTTGGCCGAGACAGACATATTCGACGGCGAAGCGATACAAAGTGAAGTAACGGAAAATAACGGGGCCTGAAGTGTGAGCTCCGGTTGCGGTGGATAAAGTTGCCGCCGCCGCTTACTAGTATTTAATGGTCGTGCACATCAACCATCGCCACAAATCCAGCTCTAAATTGGCCCAGGAACTAGAGACAAAGTGACAGAACACCCTCCTGACCACTTTGATCTGTCATTAATGTATCAGAATGGAAAACCTCGGAGGTTGCAAAGTTACCAACCCACCTAAAGGAGGAAGTAAAACGTCAATGCCGTCCCTGCAGATGCTTATATCTTCATACTTGAACCTCAACCTAATCGAGTGAAGAAAGAATCATAGAACAATGTGCAGGTTTTAAAAACAACAATAATAAAGCGGTGGCAATTCATTCAAGGTTAGCTAGCCGTCTGTTCATTTATATTCGGCGCGACAGGGTTAACTGACACTATTACGAGCAGCTAACAGCGCCAAAGAATGCTGTGATAAAATGAATTCTTGATTAAAACCAACGCGTTCATGTTCATTGGGTCCACAGAACGTGAAGTGCGGTATCTACTGGATTTTTTGTGTACTTATCACCCTAGCCCAATTACAGAGCACTTGCACCTGAGGAAAATGTTAGCGATCGAAACACTGGTGAAAATTTGATTACACCGCACCAGTGATAATATCGACCAACTCGTTCGTGATGGCGGCTTGACGACCACGATTGTATTGCATCTGGAGCTTGCTAATCATTTCCGTTGCGTTTTTGGACGCATTGTCCATGGCATTGCGACTGTGAACAACACGTGCTTAACATGGTGTGAAGTAGTAAACGGAAGGGACGAACCGAGAGCTCTGTTCGCAAGCATGGCCTTCAGTCAGTGCGGCAAAGAGAGCATTAGCCAGGGAGAATTCGGCCAAATCTTTGGTGGCGTCATCCTCGTTCTCATAAGCCTTAAAGCCATCTAGAAACTTGCATCAGAATACACACTGCCGAAAACGTAATGTATACTCACTGCTCTCTCTCAGGCCCTCCTCACCCTTGACCTCGATAGCGGCAGCTTCATACGAGATGGCTGATACAAACTTGTTGTACACAATAACGACCGAGTCGTACTTAACGCCACTCTTGACGATAAGATCCGCAACACCTGCAGCATCCGCAAATGTAGGGATGTCACGTCCAATCTGGTTGAATGACATGCGGAGATTACCACCAACAGCACGCATGAGTTGAGCCTTCGATTTATCACCAATAACCATGATAGGAGAAGCACTGTCAATTTGTTGGGCAACAGCACCTTCAGCAGGAGCGAGGGGGGAGTCGGCATCGTTGTTGAGAGCACGGCGTGTAGCCTTCGTCACTGAAGAGTGGATACCACCGCAAAGACCTTTGTCGGATGAGATAACAATGAAGAGCTTGTTGGGGGTAGGTTTGTCGGAAGGTGTGTGTGCAAAAACCTCTGTGGACGCGATTAGAACCCTGCGCAGAACACAAAACGTGTTACTGCTCACCAGCATTGGCCAGCCCATACTGTTTGCCAGCCTGCATAGCCCTCTGGGCCTTTGCAAGCTTTGTCGAAGCAATCATTTTCATGGACTAGGAAAAACTCATCATGTCAAAAAAAGGGCTCCTCAGACTCGCTGAAAGCTAGTGACAGACCTTCGTGATTTTCTCGATGTTGCGCACGGATTTTAGGCGCAACTCAATCTCCCGGAGGGTAGCCATGTTGCGGGCATTGGGGGGCGCAGCGCCCAGAGGCGAAGGCTGGGCGACAGCGCGAGAGAGAGTTCGACGGGCAAGCATAGAGGTATTCTACGAGGGACAGTGCTCGACAGCAGAAATTATTCAAGCTGGTTGTCGGGAGCACCCGGCTTTTCCGTCAACATTCTCACGGTATCGTCGGAGCTCCAATTTGCGAGTCAGTCGTGCTGCACGGCCATTTGCACTGAAATCTCAAACTTTTGCCTCATTATACACTATGGCTTCAGAGGAACCGTTGTTTGACCCGTCATTGAAGAAGAGAAAGAAGAAACAGGTTGCATTCACTGAGGATCCGCTTGGCGCTGAGGCCGATCCCACCGCGCCGGCACCAGATACCATCGACAGCACTACCCTCAACGGAGATGCAGTAGATCTTGGGCCTGCGACCGCTCATGAGCGGATGAAGGCCAACGGGGACGAGGGGGCAGAGAAAAAGAAAGAAGATGATGATTTCAAGGCGATGTTTGGCGATATTAAGAAGAAGAAAAAGAAGAAAGAGATTCCAATGGATTTTGTAGGTTGCTGCCTTGTAATTACAAATATTGACCATATACTCAAACACAATGTACAGGGCGACGATTCTGGCACGTCCACACCAACCACTGCGCCCGCTGAGGCCGCTGCTGCCCCAGCAATCACATCCGAGGACCTTGATTTCTCTGATATCAAGAAGAAGAAGAAATCGAGCAAGAAAAAGCCTGCGTTTGACTTGGATGCATTCGAGAAAGAACTTAATGACTCCAAGGCCAAAACATCTACTGCCGCAGATGATGATGAAGATGAAGTCCCAGTCGACACGAGCCACCTCGATAATATAGATGATGCAGAACTCGGTGATGATCCATTCTCACAGGGAGACGCCCCTGTTGGTGTAGATGCCGGCACAGAAGCATGGTTGAAGAGTGATCGTGACTATACATACCAAGAAGTATGTTCTCCTTCCTTTTCTTAGTCCATCAGTATTGACAACCTATTAGTTGCTCACGCGATTTTACTCCTCACTACATGCTGCCAACCCGTCCCTGCTCTCTACGTCATCACAAAAACGATACACAATTGCACCACCCTCTATCCATCGTGAAGGTAACAAGAAATCCATTTTCGCCAATGTCACCGATATATGCAAGAAAATGCATCGCCAAGTTAGTATCTACCCTTCAAGTGCATGATTCAAGTCGCTGACATCAATCTTTCACTTTCCAGCCTGAACATGTCATCCAATTCCTATTCTCTGAAATGGGTACTACAGGAAGTGTAGACGGTGCAGGGCGTCTCGTTATCAAGGGTCGTTTCCAGCAAAAGCAAGTCGAAAACGTTCTGCGAAGATATATCGGTAAGTATTCACCTTCCCCTTCCCTCACCGACTCAGCTGCTGAGCGAAACATCTATGCAGTGGAATATGTGACGTGCAAAACCTGCAAATCTCCCGACACACTTTTGACAAAAGAAAACCGTATTTTCTTCATGGCTTGCGAGTCCTGTGGAAGCAGACGGAGTGTCAACGCTATCAAGAGTGGATTCCAGGCGCAAGTTGGAAAGAGAAGTAAGAACAAGACGGGTTGAGTCCCCCGTGTGTATTTTTGTGTTTCTTTTGAGCACGGCGGGCGTGGGTGCGTGCAGAATATATCTATCTGCTGGTTGGTTCACCTCCCATCGTTCTTGTTGACGATCGTTGTCTGAGTATGTGTATTATGTTGTGGATCTGTTATACACGTCTTTTTTGCTCTTTTATCTCTCTAGCGGCCCGGACGGGGCCGTGGTAGTCGCCAGCTCTATTGTTACCTTCATATCAATCTCTCTTATCACTGACCCACACCGCTAATTTTTCAAGTTTCAACATTTGAGTTCATGTGGTATAAATGTGCGGATATGATATACATGCTTCTTTCCTTTTGTCTAATCTACTCATTCTAGGCTATCTATGCGCTGCCTTGATAAGGTCGGAGGCCCTCTCAGCAATCGCATACGCAGCGGCCTGTGTATGCGCACTTGGGATAAATGGCTGTGAAAAGAAAAAAGAACCCATCATCATTAGCAAAGGCCCAAATACGGCAGGACCCCGATTGTCACGTACCAGCACAGAGGGGTCTACGACCCGCAGGCCCACGACCTTCTTCACGCGTAGATCAGGGTCCACGACACCCCTGTTCGCGCGGGGGGGAGACATGCTGGCGGTGCCGACGGGGTGGAAGACGGAGTTGACGCTGTTGGCACTGTATGCGTCGAGCGCCGCGTCAGAACTGGTACTGTTCACGACGAATGGCCCAACGATGTAGTCCTTCCACACTGGTGCCTGGAAGAACGCGATGCTGCTCCGGATGGCGTCACGCATGACTGCCTTGTCTTCTTCTGTTGTCAAAAAGGCAGGGTCGATGAGTGGGGCATCGAAGGGGTTGTTTGACTGCAGCTTCACGGAGCCACCTGTGGTGTGTGAGTTTACGGTACCAGTTATTTGAAGTGGGACTTACGCGATGTGGGTTGCAGGACAACGAGCCCAGTGGACGTGAAATGACCTGCAGGGGGCGTTTGCCCAAGGGGAACACCGTTCTAAAAATATCAAGCGTAGTCAGTAAAACCCTGCATTTGCTCCTCTTTCAAAAGAACCGACGAACCGCGATCAGAATTTCGATATGCGGCGTCTTCGGTCCTGATGCGGGGTCATTTGCAAGAACGGTCTGGTTTTGGGTGCGCATGAACATGATATGGCCAATGATCGTGTTGGTGAACGGCCCTGTGCCATTATTCTTCCACTCCTCCATGACCTGTTCGCGCAGCTCGGGAACACGGTTAACATCGTCGAATGTGTCATTTCCGGTGCTATTGTATCTGATACCACCGAAAGGGTGGTCAACAAAGTTCTCACCCACATCGGGGAGGTCCACAAGGGGTGTGACCCCGAGGGCAGCAAGTTCTGTGGCATTTCCGATCCCGGAGTTCAGCAGAATGTGGGCTGACCCGATTGTGCTGGCAGATAGAATGACTTCTTTGGATGCTCGCAGCTGCTGGAGTGGACCTATCCGACCAATGAATCAAATTGGGATGCGGAGACATAATATGAATATGGGGCATACCATCTGTGCTAGTACGGAACTCCACACCACGGAAGACGGGAACGCGATTTTCCTGTCCTGTTTTGATAACACGCGACACATGAGCCCCAAGTAGAATGTCCAAATTTTGTCTGTTCCTGTACTCTGATGCTAGGTATGAAGTCGCGGAGCTGCTTCGAGACGGACCCTTCGTGGTTGTCTGGACATAGCCTGTCAGTTCCGTAATGATGTCAGTCAAAAATCGCCGACTTGTCAACTGCTACTTGCCGACTCCGCGTGGGTCTCCGCCGTTCATATCTTCCCTGTAACTGTACCTCCCGCTCAGCTCTGTCGTGGCCTGCACTATCCGCCAATCGATTCCCTTGGGGTATCCTGCGAGGCTGACCGAGTTCATGCCATTGTGTCCGTGCACTGTCGGGTCATACTGTCCTGTTACATTACGGCCATCGGCAGGGGGACCCCATAGCTCGCTTTTTTTGAAGTACGGCAGCATATTCCTCCATGCCCAGCCATCATCACCAGAGACTTTGGCATACCGATCGAAATCGTCTGATGAACCCCGGGTATAAATCATGTAGTCTAAAAAAGAGCAATGACGTTAGGTGCCTGATAGGTATGGCTATCGACTCACTAATCGCAGTAGTGCCGCCTAGAACGTGACCTAATGGGTAAGGGAGTGTTCGACCATTTAATGCTTTTTGAGGGACGGTGGTGTAGTTCCAGTCCTGAGGGGTGTTTGGCGCTAGGTGGGGACCCATGAACGGGATTTGAAACTCAAGTTCATCTTCTCGACTAATAAAATAAGTTTTAGACTACAAACAAGTATGGGAAACGAATGGCTAACCTTTGTCCTGCTTCTAAAAGAAGGACTCGGAATCTAGGGTTTTCGGAAAGCCGGTTTGCAACAACGGCTCCAGAAGCACCCCCTGTAAAATGTTAGAATAAAAATTATGCTAGAAGTGCTGGACTAACCCCCCACGATGATAAAATCATACTTAGTTGAAGCGTTGGGGGCGGAGGTCAGAACCACTGCCTGAGTCAACGACAAGGAGAGTAGAGATAACCATAATGATATGGACAGATGAGAACGAAGCATTGCAGGTGAGCTTGGCGATGAAGATATGCAGGGAGACTCTGTAAAAAAAGTGGAGATGTGGGTGATATGCTTGCTCCCTTCAAAGGAAAAGGATTTTATTTGCAACTTATATACCAACCAAACAGGTATATGGCACACTTCGTTTACTAGAATCGAGATCCAAAGAGCCACGTTATGCTGTAATCGCAAATCGTAGGCTCGTCGGGTTTAATGTTCCAGAGCATAAAGATACAGGCCTCCAATTAAGACGAACCCCGGTAGCGAGACCATCTAGTACCCTTGAAAGATTGTTACAGGCTCCGAGATGATGCGATATGTTGTCTTTGTCCACTGTGGTTTTTCTTGAAAGAGCATGAGGATTTGATCCTTACCAGTTCTGTACATCTATCCGGGGCTGCTGCCAAGGGAAAAGACAAGGGCAACATAGAAATCTTCAAGCGAATTCCACCAGACGTAAGATGAAAAACCACATTTGCTTAGTTTCCATTTGACACTTTGAAAATTTGGCGGGGTGGACGCAGGATCACGTTGAGTACACAGGCGAGATAGAAGACGATTATTCCTATGATTTCCGTCTGACGTTGATCTGGATGAAGTCAAGTTATGTCGATCGGAGGAACAAGGGATTTAGCCTCATCTAATCCTACTGTTCCTACCGCCGGATAAAGGAGTGCCTTGCCTGACTTGAAACGTTAACCCCCTCGTGAAGTGCGTTGCCGTGTATGATCTCTGGGCGTTGTTCAGCTGATCGCGCATCCAAGGTGGGGCTCGTCGAGAACATTCTGCATGGTGAGAAAGCGGGACAACTCCGAGAGCGGAGCGCCCCTGCTTCCTCATGTGGCCCACCCGCCTTACAAAACGAATTACACAAGCTGCAAGTGAAGGTCGAAGGGAAGCAGCAACATAGAATCCTAGTGTAACGGTGGGGTACAGTACACACTTTGTTTTAATTTCGTTTTGATCGCTCCTTCTTGCTGAGGTGACTAAGTGATCCAGCGTTTCCATCAGGGAAATGGGTTTTCAAAAAGAAGTCGATGAGTTATCCGAGTGAGCGACGCCACGGATTGCGAGCGGAAATTTATCGGTAATCACTTGTGCATAATAGATAGCAGAGAGTATAGTGGAGTACGTACCATATGAAGAACGTTGAACAGAGCGAAGGAGGCGCATTGTGATGATCATGCAACTGATGGCTTTGCTTCGGACTTTTGTGTGTAGATCTCCGATTGTCGTGATGAGCAGTTATATATTTAGTCTCGGCTAACTTTTTCTGTGTTCAATACTTATCGAGACCATACGCTATTACGAACACATAACGTTCAGGTAATTTTATTAGATGTGATATGACATCAATAAACACCACCTTATGCCCATGATTGTTTGATGAGATCAGACCCTCTTTCACCAACGATATATGTAGCTGCCATCGTTGGTGCAGACGGAATGAAAGGCTACAGACCCGAGGTATTAAATTGTCAACTAGACAGCGGGGACCTGAACTCACAAACACTGATGAATCTACGATCCTGAGACCTGAAATTCCTTTGACTTTGAGATCTGGATCAACTACCCCAAAGCCTGCATTCCTCGCCGACATCGCTGCCGTTCCAATTGGATGATGGAGATTCGTGGTAGTTGTCCGAATGAACTCGTCAAGTTCCTCATCAGTCATGGGATTACGCAATCCTGCACCCAAATAACCCTTGAAAGCAGGTGCTTCAATGAACCGTAGAGCACTTCGAATTGCTTCTCGCATAATAAACATGTCAAGGTCAGACCCTAGGTATTTAGGATCAATGATGGGCTTATCAAATGGATCGCTCGAGTTAAGGACAAGGCTACCACCTGGGAATAAAGGGCAATTCATGAGGCGAACAATTTACTTAAACGTAAGGCTTACGAGCAGTCGGCACCAGAACCACGCTCGAAATGAGGAAATGATTTCCAGCGGGAGGATTTTTACCGGGAATGCCATTCTACGTTCACGGATCCAAATTTAGTAGGTCAAATTCTGAGAAAAGAAAATCACGAAAACCTGGAATAAAAGCCCAAAATGAGGTGCCAGAGGGCCTGCGGAAGGGTCCCCATTTTTTTCGAAGGCCTTACCTCCGTTCTTGACGCGCAGCCATCCAATCTGATTGAAAACGGTATCGACAAGCGGTCCCGTCCGTTTGGTCCTCCACTCGGCCAGAACTTTGGCTGCCACCACGGGGTCCCTTGAGTACTTCTCAATGGTCTCTGTCGTGTTTACAGTCCACACAATGGGGGTAAGTGGATGGTCTGAGAGGTTACGACCCACGGAAGGCAGGTTGATAATTGGTTTGATACCAAAGCGGGAAAGATCTTTGGCATCGCCGATGCCGGAATGCATGAGTATGAAAGGAGAACCCACAGGTCCGGCGGAAAGGATGACTTCCTTTTTTGCTGTAAAAAGCCTTTGTAGTGCTTAAATGGGTATTAGCCACTTTTCCCTCGATGTTCGGCGACCGGAGAAGCCCACATACCATTATCACCGTTTGATATAAATTCTACGGTTCGAAACGATAGTTTACCCACCGTACTATCACCGGTCTGGTGAATCCGGACAACATGGGCATGAAGTAAGACGTGAAGATTGGGCCTTTTGATATACTTATCGGCTAGATATGATGCTGCAGAGCTATCTCTCTCGCCTTTATTGATCATTGATGGGGCCCAACCTACGAAGAACATCAAGGAATCAACTTACGGGTTTGTTGTAAGATACGTACCAATGCCGAGAGGGCTTCCTGCATTCACATCGCGATTATATGGGAACTCTTCAGGAAGTTCTCTAGTCACCTGACGTACTCTATTATCGGTGTGCATCGGATATCCTGGAAGCGAAACAGCTGTAATTCCCTTGAAACCATGGACAGAAGGTTCAAACTGTCCCGTAATGTTGTGATTATCACGGGGGGGTGTGAATTTTTCGTTCTAAGTAAAACAGAGATCAAAAATTCCCGTGACGGAAATATAAAATGTAAGATGGACATACCCGCTTGATGTACTGCATAACATTTTTCCAAGACCAGCCCGGGTCTCCAGTAACTTTAGCATACCGGTCATAATCATCGGACGAGCCTCGCGTGTACGCCAGAAGATCTATATCACAGATAAGTATCTACGTGGTTAAAGCTGAGATGCTGATGTACGCACTGACGGAACTACAACCGCCGAGGCCAAAACCTCTTTGGAATGGTACGGTTCTACCTCCCAGCCCTTTTTGGGGTGTCGTTGTGTAATTCCAATCCCAGGGTGTGAATGGAGTCAGGTCCGGGCCGAAGAATGGGACTTGAATGTCTTCTATCCCTTTATGTCTAAAAATATAGCGATATAGCCGAATTTCGCGCTCCCATATCTGGACTTACGATCCACCTCCCTCGAGAATAAGAACGGAGTGGTTAGGATTCTCGCTAAGCCGGTTCGCAACAACATTTCCAGCGGTACCACCTTCAACCGACAACATGAGGTACATGCATGAGAATGTATGGAGTTTGACATCTCACCTCCAACAACGATAAAGTCGTAATCGAGAGGCGGGAGATCTTCGACACGTTCAACTAGGATTGCAAACGAACAGGCTGACAAAGTCAGAAGAGGCCATACTTTCAACAACGATATGAGGGATTTCATTATGTGTCGAGGAAGGGCCAGGGTCTAGGAAAAAATAAAACTCTAATTGTGTATAAAGTAGGTTGCCGGCCGGTGCATACAATCAGAACAGTGGCCTAGATTCACTTGTATATGCCACGGCCAAAATGTGATCCCCCTGTAGCAAAAGCCAAGGCCAGATGCCCAGTGTTTAGAATGGATGTTTTTTGTTATTACGATAGACCTGTGGAACACTATTAAGCCGTTTTCCTGACTTGACTGGTGAAAAAACAGAGCCGCGGGGCTCTCCCTACCTCCTAAATTGCCAAGTAAGTGGAGGCCTATGAGGTCCTCGGAGAATTACGGAAGGCGGGGTGGTGAGAGTCCAAGCTTGAAAGTTGAGAGTGACGATTTCCAAGCGGATGAAATCCCATGGTTCGCCAATTGCAAGAATCTCACGGAAATTTCCACATGGCGGCGGATAAAGAGCGGGCAATCCTCACAGGCTCACATCGGATTGAGTGCGAATTGGCTTACCCGCACAGAGACTGGTACTACTAGAGGAATTTTGCAGGTGTTGCGTCCTACTCATGGATTCAGCATAAGGCAGTTGGCAGCGATACTGTATGATGCAGGGCGTCAACCTGGGAGAAAAATATCAGTCCTAAATTTTCTCACGGCATGAACCGGAATTCCACTATCCGTTCATTCACCACCTTTTGATCAAACCGATAGATCCATTTGGGGTGTGTTATTTGTGTGCTGAGAGTCAAGAAATTGAGGGTACATAGACATTACGGCATCCCTTGCTCATGCTGTAATCTATCACAAACCGGCTGGCGCGAAAGTTTAATAAACATCAAGATATCTACGCCCATGACTGCTTGATCAAATCAGCCCCTCTTTCACCAAAGACATATGTGGCCGACATCGTGTGAGCAGACAGGATGAATGGCTGTAGGACCAAGGTAAATACTTCGATGGGGGAAGAAATTAAAACTTGAACTCACAAATACGGACGAATCTATAACTCGAACACCAGAGACACCTTTGACCCTGAGATCTGGATCAACCACCCCAAAGCCTGCATTTCTCGCTGACATTGCCGCTGTACCAACAGGATGATGAAGATTCGAAGAATTTTCCTGGATGAACTCATTCAGTTCTTCGTCAGTTCTCCCTTTGTAAAGTTCTGCATCCAGATAGCCTTTGAAAACTGGTGCTTCAACAAACCGCTGAGCGGTTCGCACTGCCTCTCGCATGATAAACATATCTAGTTCGGAATCCAGATATCTTGGATTGATCGCAGGTGCGTCGAAAGGATTACTTGAATTAAGGGTAATACTTCCACCTGAAGAGAGAGAATTTATTCACTGAAGTACACTCTGATCAATCGATACTTACGAGCCGTTGGCGCCACTACTACCGTTGAAATGACGAAATGATTTCCTGCAGGGGGGGTTTTTCCAGGAAGGCCATTCTGTTGAAGGGTTAACAGGTTTAGAGAATTAGGAGAAAACTCCATGAACCTGGATTGAGAACTCAAAGTGGGGGGCCGACGGTCCTGAAGCAGGGTCCCCGTACTGTTTAAAGACCTTCTCACCGTTCTTGACACGTAGCCAGCCCAGTTGGTTAAAAACGATATCGACGAGCGGCCCTGTCCGACTTGTTTGCCACTCGGATAATGCCTTAGCTGCAATAACAGGGTCTCTGTTTATTGTCTCAATAGTATCTGTCGTATTGACAGGCCAAACGTTCATAACGAGTGGATGATCTGAGAGATTGCGGCCGACAGAAGGTAGGTCAACAATGGGCTTGATTCCAATACGAGACAGGTCCTTTGCATCTCCGATTCCAGAGTGCATGAGGATGACAGGAGAGCCTACAGGACCCGCTGAAAGGATGACTTCTTTTTTCGCCGTGAAAAGCCTTTGCAATGCTTTTTTTCCATGTAAAAAAAAACCTCAGCATACTCTTACCCGTGCAAAAGAAGAACGCGTACATTTGTCACCGTTACTGAATTCTACGGTCCGGAATGATGGTTTTTGCACGTTAGCGCTGCCCGTTTGGTGGAGGCGCAACACGTGGGCATGAAGTAAGACGTGAAGGTTAGGTCTTCTGATGTACTCGTCGGCAAGGTACGATGTTGCGGAGCTATCTCGTTCTCCTTGGTTAATAGTTGACGGAGCCCATCCTGAATATACTTTAGAAGTGAAAGAGACTCAGGTGCTACAGACACACCAAGTCCAATTGGGTTGCCGGAATTGATATCTTGGTTGTATGGGAACTCTTCTGGAAGTTCCTTTGTCACCTGAAGTGCCATATTATCGGTGGGCATGGAATATCCTGGAAGTGAGACGGCGGTCATCCCTCTATAACCGTGTACGGAGGGGTCAAACTGTCCCGTGATGTTATGGCTATCTTGTGGAGGTATAAATCGCTCGTTCTGTGACCAATAATTTAGCTATAGTATAAGTGATATCTATTGAAAATGAAACGACGTACCCGCTTGAGGTATTGCATAACATTGCTCCAAGACCATCCTGATTCGCCAGTTACTCTAGCAAATCGGTCATAGTCTTCTGATGAGCCTCGAGTGTAAGCCATGTAATCTATTACGCAAATACCGAATAAATTTGATGTATAGATAAGATTTCGAAGGCTTAGAATACGCACTGACAGAACTACTTCCGCCTAGGACATACCCTCTTTGGAAAGGTACGGTCCTACCCCCGAGAGCCGTTTGAGGAACTGTCGTAAAATTCCAATCCCATGCCGTGTACGGCGTTAGGCCCGGGCAGAAGAATGGCACTTGAATATCCTGTACACCTTTATGCCTAATTTCGCGGATATCAGTAGGGGTACTCTACTCTATTTCTTTACTTGTACTTACGATCCTCCTCCTTCGAGAAGCAAAACTGTATGATTAGAGTTCTCGCTCAGTCTGTTAGCGATAACATTTCCAGCAGTACCGCCTCGCAACGTCGACGTGAGGCTTCTGAAAATCAATCAAGGTTCAGAACCTCACCTCCGACAACGATGAAATCGTAATCAAGCGGCGGAAGGTCTTCGACGCGTTCAACTAAAATTGCGGAAGTCAGATAAGCTGACAGGGCGACTAGGGCCCATAATTTCGACATTGATGGGAAGAGCTTCATTCTGGGTTGAGAGAAGAGTGAAAAAACATAGGCTGAGATATAAGGGCGCTGTGGCACTATTATTATCAGTATTCAAAGAAGCTTGTCATTGAACCATGGGGAGCCATTGAGTAGGACGTAAGTGATCGTTGGGAGCACACGGTCAGAAGCAAGACAACCCTCGGACATCCATCATTGACCAGGACGTCGAAGACCCAAAGCCCGAAGAGAGATCTGGTGATGATACCTATTCAATGAAGGTGGTGTTGAGCGGTTTTCAAGGCCGATTTTCAAGGCTTTCTGGGAGTCATGGAATGGTAGTGAGGTCAAACCTCTTCCCTGGCCACAATGATCGTATCTCCAGACCTCTAAGGGCTGGGCCTCGGACGCTCATGGAAAGTCTATCCAAGTGATGATGGCGGCCGAGCATTCAAGCGTCGGAGGTCTCATGCTTGTCTACAAAATGACCTTGCAGCTAAAGCGGATAATTTCCGGTATCGGATAGGAAGGGCAAATTGTACTTGGACTAATCTCGATGTGCAGGTCAGAGGAGCGAAAAAAAAGTCCTCGGCAAAAAGAAAATCCTTGAGAAGCGGATAGTGGCGATAGTCATCTATAAATTGTGAAAGAAGTAATGGTACAACGCACGCAGTGCATGGGATCATATCATGAGGTCTGACAAGTACATGTATACAACATATCACTTCTCGAATTATAATTCAACATAGAGGCCGGCTTCCTTTCTCGCCTTTGTCATCGCTATAGAAAAAAAAATGAGTGGTGAAAAATGTATAAAAGCCCCTGTTACTGACCCGCAATAATCGCACTGCCCACGCCACTTCCATCCTCAGCATGATGAGTAACAATGTTACTAGGTTTTGATCAATGCAAAGCGGCAGCCAAGACCTAGATCGGCCACTCACCGGCCCTTCTCGCCAAATATGTCAAATAAGCCCTCGTGTATTCTATCTGCAAACCCGGGGTATTTCTTGGAAAGAAGGGTTAGTCTCGATCACGTGCAAACAAACATACACACATTATACAGGGATCCATCGGCGCCAACCTGACATCCCTCGTCAAGATATCCCATTTTGCTGACGATGGCAGCAATTCCACAGGCACTCAGGCGAGCCGCTCGCTTTCCAATAGACTTAGCAAGGGCACGGAAAAATTGGCGTTCAGCGAGGGTTGTCTCAACAGCAAAGAAGTGTGTGAATATTCCAATGATCATAAGGAGTTCGTCGGTTGGGTCACTGAAATAAACGCGTCAATATAGATTTTCCCAAAGCTGATTGGTGTACAAACCTTTCCATCAGAGACAGAAACGCGGTGTCAAATACATATGGAACTTCGAGTTTATAGGTGTTTTGCCCGAGGAAGAGGACACCTTCGTCTATGAGCTCACAGATGACCAGCCGCAGAATTTCACCTAGATATCTCCCAGAAATAAGTTTCTAGAGAGGCGAATTGCTCAAGTACTATAATTAGCTGAAAGAATCAAGGTTCTGACCTCAAATGCCTGCTCCCCAGGCTTGTTTGATGTTTCGTCAACAATGATGTCAAATTTTGTTCTCGGTAAGTGTTCGTGTGCAAAAGAGTCAAACGCGCCCTGAATGAATTGTGAATGTCGAAAAATATAGAGGTATTAAAAAACATACCCATTCACAATTGATGGCCATGTCAACCGATCCGTCAATGCCTAAATCCTTCAACTTTGGTATGTCTGCAACATGTTCCATATATGCAGCATTGCACCCCGTTCCAAAAATACAAGCGATCTTTGCCTTCGGGTTCACGTAATGCGAGGCAATTAGCGTTCCCGTTGTATCGTTGATCAAAGCGGTCAATACGACAGGCAAATTCTGTTGAGGTCAAATTCAGTAATTGTCCTAAATTTGCAATTTAAGGAGGTCTAACATATTTCTTGAGCGACTGGCGGAACATTTCAGCCACGTCCCGCCCTTCCGTGTTTGTTGCCCCAAAGCCCTTTGTCCATCGGATAAGTTCTCCATGATCAATCTTATTCTGCCTGTACGGAGTCAGTATGGTGCTGTGTATTTCCATGAACCTAACGTTTACAGGCACGGGTAAGAGAACTGGAGCTCTGATCAATAATCGGCCAACAAATATGAAAGAAAAAATATATACAGTGAAACCCAAGGGTAGCAGTTCATCAGGTTGAAGCTGGTGCTCTCCATTGGTAGCGAGGTTCGTGTCAATGAAGATCTTCAGAGATTCAGCACAGAAGTCGAAAAGCTTCTGACCCTCATCTTGCTTCTGTTCTTCGGTTAGGCGGTATTTGGATTGCGTGATCTCAAATTTCCCATCTCCTTGTACGGAAACAAGGCAAACACGAAGATTTGTGCCACCTAAATAATTACCACGGAGGCAGGAATGGGAATAGGATAGTATATCGATCATAAGATTTCAAATCCTGGGACAATCTACGGAAAGAAACGCACCAAGATCGACGGCTAAATAGTCGCCCTGTTCCTGTCCAGTAGGGAATCCAAAGACATAGGTAGGGATCATAGGCTGCGAATGCATTAGTTGAATTCTACAACAATCGCTATGCAGAGTCCAAGGGATCCACCGCTCGCAACCACAACCTAGAGAGCCAGAAAGAATGTGGAATAAACGCGTAAACGGGGTCATATCGTAAATTGAATCGAACATTGTTCAGCCGAGCGACACGGTGCCAAAGCCGATCAGGTTATAGGCTCGTTCCATGCAAATCGGGGGATTGTGAAAACCAGCTAGAGAGTCCATACATACCACAATCTGGTCTGGTTGGCTAAGCCCAATCTCGAGCGTTTCTTTGAACGCTTCAACGATCATTCGCATCCTCTGAGGGGTGAGTGTAAACCTTGGTGAGGTCATCATTGGCCTGCCTCCCCCGATCCTAAGCACATCGAACTTACAAGCTCTCGTACTTCCTCAGATGGTCTGCCATGGTCCTAACGTTCGATCGATCCTATATAAGTTACCGTATTGGAATGGAGAAGGCATACATACTTCTTGGTTGCGTGGGGCAGATCCTCCTCATCATGAGTCCTAGTGTGAATGGCCAGGGTCTGCCCAGTAGGCAACGTTATACTGCCACTTCCACGGCGTGAGAGAACCATTGTTGATTTCAATAGTAGTACTGTGGATTCTAAGAGATATGGTAAAACGGAAGGGAGTCTATTGACAGTCGGAGGTGGATGATGACTTCGTGACTATAGTAAGACCGCCGTGGGAATCTCAGACTCTTAAACTTGCCTTTTCATTGTGACCGTTCTCTCTCAGGACTTTAGCGATGATTGGCCTTAAAAGCACCCTTAACGTACGTGTCTCCCTCGTAGAGGCCTCGCAATGTCTGAATAGCGAAATTCCAGTGTATAGACAACTCTGGCGCACTCATTGTTGAGTGCGTCAACATCCTAAAACAAAAAGTTAACAACGGATGGGGCTCCGTTGGGGACGAAATCGTGTGCGTCGTTAAACGCGCACGCCCAGTGTCATCCGCGACCCAGGCGTCAGTAACGGCTGTTAAAGTGCGCCGAGGGGATGTCCGCCGAGCTGTAATAGTTCGGACAAGAAAGGCTGTACGGAGACCCGACGGCAGAATTATACGGTTTGACGACAATGCTGCTGTTCTGCTCAATAATAAGAGGGAAATGCTGGGAACACGTATTGGTGGAGTTGTTAGTGCAGACTTGAGGATGAAGGGTTGGGGGAAAATTGTTAGTCTGGCGCCGAAAGTGAGGTGTTCCCTGTGTTGTCGCTTCTCCGACCTGTCTAAATGTTCAAAATAGGCTATATAGATCACACGACAAGAGCTACATGCTTGTATACGATATAATACGGCGAGCCAAGCCGCCGCAGGGTGACATGTATGGTTTGTGGTCTCCGTGGCGCGCATATAGGGCCTTAATCCTATACCAGGTACAGGAGGTACCTCTCGATATAGTGTCCTTAGACCACTTTGTATCTCCTCCCATTTCCTTATAATATCATAACCCCAAAACGCGTTTACAACGTGCCCTCTTCCCTTTGATGAGCGCTCGCACTCCAATGACACATATAGATCGGAACTTCATCACGAAATCTATATAACATGACACTATTGTGGATTTCATGGGATATTTGCGTTTGCCGTATACCTTTTACGGCGAATTTGTAGAACCACGCTGACTGACTCGAAAAAAAATCGTGATCGAGTCACATTCAACCACCTCCATTTTGTGAGATCCCATGACCAAGGCAGAGACGTCGAAACGGAGCTCTTCGACGACCACTCGTGGTCGGGGCAGCTACGCACCACAGGCCTGTAGCATATGCAGGGGAAAGTAAGCTCGACCGAGATCACAAATCATATCAAACGCTGATCTGGGCGAATACGGTGGAACTACAAAGGAAAACAAAGTGTGATGGTGCAAAACCTGTTTGTGGACCTTGCTCTAGCTCTGGCCGACAAGAAGAGGTGAGAGCTTCCATCTTATCTCAAAAGTTCCACGCCCTAATGATCTTACACGATATAGTGTTCATGGGGGAGAGAGACGGGGCGCAAACCCCGAACAGAGGCCCACTTCGAGGCAATGCGGAAGCGGGCCAATGCCCTTGAGGAATACGTGAACGTGCTTGAATCACTCCTAGAGAAATGTCGACGGGAGCACGGGGGTGTATCAGACAATGGCCAATCTTATCTCAAGCTTAGGCCAGTGGACCCCGAAGCACCGGTTGTTCCTGACGAGGTCGACATCGACTACGACAATGGGGATTTGAGTGATGATAGTTTTACACAGGAGCTGTGTGCTCCAACACAAAGTCTCAAGGTGTGTTTCCCATAGCTCATCGTATACAACCAGTGACTCATGATTCGCAGCTCTCGGAAGGCAACCTACTGCTACATGGCAACACAGCAATATTCCGTTTTGCCCCGCCAACCCCTGTGGAATCGTCCAACACCCTATTTCCGAGTCTCGGAGAAAACCCCAATGCGCGTTACGTCCTTCTAGTCAATGGTGCAGACGAGACTCAGTACAACCCGGATTTCGACTGGTCACGCTTTCTCCCAACAAACGTCCCTCTTGACCGGGTGGAGCACGACAAGTGTGTATTGAACCTGTTATAGATCTTACCTTCTTCCTTACTGATCCGGAACCAGGCTACTCGATCTTGTTTTCAAGTTTTTCACGTCATGGTGCCTTCGTATAGTCCCCGACCTTTTCCTACGCGACATGCGCCGCGCTCTGAGTGTCTCCCGGGCCCAAAATCCCCCGAAAACTACACACTACTCCCCTATGCTGCATAATGCCCTCATTGCTGTAGCTACAGCGTTTTCTGATGACCCTCGGGTCCGTGATCTCAAATCACGTCAATGCTTCGCATCAACCGCAAAAGGCTATATTGAAGCCGAATGCCAGCAGCCCAACATCAGTGTGGTGCACGCTTTGTCAGTACTAGGAAGTTATCATTCAGGTCTTGGAGAACAAACCCTTGGATACCTATATTTCGGGATGAGTGCCCGAATCAGCCAGGCTTGTGAGTGATTCCCTCTTATCTGCAGATCTCTCTCCTAAAGGATTCTTAGTGGGCTTAAGTACTGATTGCTCAGCTTGGGCTCAGTCGGGTCTCATCAGCGAACATGATATGTTAGATCGCAATTGGGCGCATTGGACAACATTTACGCAGGTGATTACTTTTCTTCACCGTGTGCACCATGTCAGCTCTGACTTTTTCCTCAGGACGTTTGTTGGTCCCTTTATGTCGGCCGTGACTTCTGCGTTCCAGGACCAGACTTGAAGCGTATCCCGATACCCTTCATCGACTCTGAGTTCGATCAGGTTCCGTGGCACCATCCCCCAGCTAATATACCACCTCAACCAAACTTCCTATCGAGGACGTTTGTAGCATCCTGTGAACTGCTCGTGATCGCCCGTCGAATCATGGATGTTGTGTATGTTGTTCGTGTCTTTTGCGGGTCAGCCCCTCACCCTTGTTCTAGTAATGGTCTTAATAGTGCAAGCATTCGCCATGAGGTCAATGATGAGTTGATTAGCAGCATTGAGCACGTCCCTGTCTTTTTTGCCCTGTCCTAACTCATGACAGTTCACCCCACAGCCTACAATTGAATACATGGAAGAGCAACCTTTCTCCAGAGCTTGACATGACACTCAAATCCCGGCCAACAGCAACCCCCCACCGCCTTATGATGCACTGCACATACTGGTGGTTCTTTATCCTATTGCATCGGCCATTCTATCATCGTCGCCAGCGACCTATTCACAGCTCGGATAGGGAAATAGATCATGTCAAGGTGGGCCAGCGTTCTATTCCCTGTTATGTGGCACTTACTAAGATAAATAGTTATGCAAACGTGCAGCAGAGAATATCGTTGAGCTGTTGGGAACATGGCGATCTCTTTACAGTCTTCGTTACTCACCTATTACATTGGTGCAGACGGCCTTCTCCGCTGGTACCATTTACCTGTTGGTGGCCGTACAAGCGGCCACAGGACTGCGGGTGGCTAATGAGTCACTCAAGCACTCTCTTTCACAAGCCCACCTTTGCGTTCAATATCTGCTCGAGATCGGAAAATCCTGGCAATGTGCTACCAACATTGCTGATATTCTGAAAAATTTATTGCAAGAGCAGCTTAAGCCCCTCCTCGACAGGAGAGCGATCCAGCAGATCCATGTTGCGGGAAAAGAGGTCTATACCCCACCATCTATACCATCAACTTCACCGAGATCATCAAGTAGGCCAGCTCAACCGCGAAGGCGTCAGCCTTCATCGACACGGACGTCCAGAACAAGGACAACACCTCCCGTCGACAGCCCAACTTCGACGCACAGCGACCTGAGTCCGAACCAACAAATAATGATGTCCTCATCACCCTCGATGGTTCATTCCATGTCGCCATCAATTTCCACTTCTTCTGCTCTTGCTTTCCACGACAACTGGAACCTGAACAACGGGAGCCCTAACAACTCGATGAGTATGGCTCCTACAAACCCAGTGGAATCATATAGCTTGCCATATTTCCAAAATAATTCTGGAACAGACCCGTCTTCGGGTTTTTTGGCAATGCTAGGCGGCGAGCC
This sequence comes from Collybia nuda, assembly GCA_015584075.1. Classification (NCBI taxonomy): domain Eukaryota; kingdom Fungi; phylum Basidiomycota; class Agaricomycetes; order Agaricales; family Clitocybaceae; genus Collybia; species Collybia nuda. Next base: position 61,770 of record MU150299.1, read on the forward strand.
TCTGTCAAACGCACCATTCCTGCCCACATTCAGCCGAATTGGCTACTCTATGGGCCGCGAAGATTCAATTATGCAGGATGTGGACCCAGCAGCCTACAGCGGACGCCCGCAGGTCAGTATCCCAGACTCCGAGCTTGCAGTCTTGGAGCAGTTCTGGTCGCAGCACTTCAGCTAAACTTTGTGCACCAGTGGTAATAGAATGATGGAAATAATCGGCGTTTTGGGAAACGCGGTGGAAGGAGCAGGCTCATTTAGGTAGGATTAGAATCGGAACACTCAATTTTTTTCTGCTGTACATAATTGCTGTTGGATGGATATGTTTATTAGACACGTGTATTCACCATTATTTTTTTCAAACTACTTGCGATACACTTTGGAATGGTACCACGTTAAGAGCCAACCAGTTGTTCCTATTGTATCTATTGATACCTCTCCATCATCTCATAGTGCAGCCTCACTGAGTAGGTGTATCGGTCAGTCAAAGCGGATCCGAATATTTCACCGCCGCTTGGTGTACACACCAGTGCGCCAGGGTCACAATACACCACCTCTGAACAACCTGAAAACCAACCCACGACCGCAGAACTCAGCTCAGCTCTTCAGCACTTTAGAACCTTCCTCCTGCTGACTCGCTCCACCGTTAAAACACATCCCACACAACCGAAACCCTACCATCGACTTAGCTTCACGGCTCAGCAAAATTTCCGGACAAGTAGCATGTCCAAAATTGATGTAGACCATACTTGTCTAGCTAGGCCCAGAAGACTGCGAATTTTGAGTTGGGACACTGAGATGACCATGCTGTAATTACTAGTTTCAACAAGATTGCGTCGGCATCTTCCGAGCTCAGTACTGGCAGTGAAAAAACTTTCTGTCTCTTACCATCTAACACGGATATTCCAGTTCAGTACAACCTTGTTCATCATGACTACAGAATCATGATGTGAGCAGGTAAAAACCGCGGCACATGTGGGTGTCCGTATTCATATTTCATCACATCATTTCTTCGAGTGATTAAGAACCTTGTATTGAGTATTTGAGCGCACATCCAACAGCAATTTGTATCTCCATAGGTGCGCCACGACGTGTTGTATCATATATTTTTCTGATTGCTCCACTCCAGTTGATATATGATATGATGGCGGTGGATTGTTAACAGCCCGATGGTCTTGAAAAGGTGTAGAAAGGGCCGATGCTATATTTACAGTCGGTGGATATCAACATTAGTTCCAATCAAGTGTTGACTTCACAGCACTAACAGTGATAGACCTAAATTCGAGATTGAGGTACCTTTTTTCAATGGCGAATTCCAGTGATCGTCGGACTGTCTCTATAATTCGATTTGCAAGGCCATCCATTACAGGTCCAGCGAAATTTAAGTATAACAATCATCGCAGTACTATGTAGTAGGAGACCGTGAGACTTATAACTTCACTCCTTAGTTCGACCGAGCTTCCCCTTGTGGAGGGTATGCTATTTTTAAGTACGTTTAGAAAAATTCATTCTATTCTTCCAGTGTTTTCGGCCTTGCATTGCCGTCTCCATACCTACAGATGGTCACTCTGTGATAACCCCAGCAGGACTCCACTATTCACATCGGTAACTATAAATTATGCTTTAACAGGATCATCACACCAAGCACTGAATATCGAGATCATCAGTCAAGAAGTGCGCCTTCATTTTCTTTCGGTGAAATTGCGGGGTGTAAGCTGGTACGCAGACTTCAGTGCTTGATTTTGATGACCTTCACTTACATGAATACTCCACATCTTTGGGGTCACCCATGAAAGACATCCCGACTGGGGTCAGGTCTCAAATTTTAATGATCACGAAAAATGGCTTACATTACTAATCGATAGTTCCGGGCCTTTCCAATCATCTTCTTAGATCACACATGGAGGAACTCCTATGAAGACCCACCAAAACATAGGGGTATGATCCGTCACCTGGTGAAGTTGATTGATGCGCAAACACAGGTTACACAATTATTGCCCGCCCTCATCCACTTGTTGTTCTTGTCGGGTGGTGCCTCAGTTGATACCACAGCTCCTCGATATACCAGCTAGTATTTCCCGAAGCTCTCCCAGCATGGCCTAATAATCAGCCTATGGTATGATCTATGCCCAATAGGAATCCTTTATATGCTATACCGTCACCTCCCTGAGAATTTCCGCTCGGGCCGCGTCGTAGTTCTGGGCTCATCCTAACATGATGGGGACTTTGACAGGCTCATTCATCATCGCCCATGCATTTTAATGTTGATATTTGATGATAACGGGACGTATTTGATATTTTTAGAGCTAGGTGAACAAGAACAAGACCGAGTTACAAATGGCCTTAGGTGCTGGAGCAAGCATGCACACATCAACATATTGCCTGCTCAACTATTCCCAGATTCCTCGATTCTTCGATCTGATCGCATGAATAGGCTTCCTGTGCGCATGCTTGTGTGCGAGGACAAATTTCCTAGCATCTTAGGTGAAGTTTTAGATCCATCCCTCCGCGGCCAGTGAATCATTGATTAGGCCTCACTCTTATACATAGCCGCCCGAGATTTAATACAATCACGACCGTGTCAAGCAATTTTTGTCTGTAAATCAATCTGGCGTACCAACATCATGCCTCCAAAACCTATATAGGCGAGGAATATCAATGATTGCATGTTTTCCTCGAGTTTCTTCGAAACCATCGACTTCCCAATGTCATTACAGCACAGCACACGATGGCCCGTCGTACTTTCTCCTCCTGCTCACATCGCACCTTCAAAATTCATGCAGACTAGGCCCGTCCTACCTTTGGAATCCCCTCCGGTAATACTAGAAGACTATCCTTCCCTACCACGTGAACCCCGTTCTGGCACTTTTGTACCAGGCTATAGCATTTCTACGCATGTCTTTCCTGCTGCATGGCCGAGATGCCCATCCAGTCATTTCGCGCCACCTATGGAAATGACCGCATCATTGAGTAAGGAAGCTGCCGCGGAAATGATTCTGCACTTATCGGCAACGAAGGAAACTCAAGAACGAGGGAAAGATCCTAGACCCGCCAACAGAAACATTCTTTGGACTGTGGCGAATCGCGTAGTGAGAAACACTTCGTCTCAGGGGTTGGGGAACGGACTTACCCTTATATTCTTGCACGGAATTGGAACTCACAAAGAGGTACGTTTACTGTGCAGCTTTACCGTGGGATATTCAGTACACTGGTATATTACAAGACTTGGGAACCAATTCTACGGCGCCTGCTTAACAGTAGGTCATCAGCCCACTTTGGCCCTCAAATCGAAGAGGTGTGGCTCCTTGATGGCGTCCAGCACGGAGATGCAGCACTTTTGAATGAGGGTTTATTAGGAGATACATGTACGGCATTCTTTCCACCATGTTTTTTCACAAGTGATTGACGCGACCTTAACCAGTTGATCTGGTCGACTACTCACGCGACCTTATGAATTTCGTCCTCGCATATCTTCCAACTCAGGGTACAGAAGATATTTTGGCGGGCTTATCGCGGGTTTCTGATGTTGAAATACACAATCGTCAAAGACATGGATTCAAATCAAGAACTATCGTTGGAGTTGGCCACTCTCTCGGCGCTTGTTCTTTGTGAGTATTAAAGAGAGCCTTACTGTGTTACTGCTTACTGACTGATTTATTAACAGCGTTTATCCAGCTGTTCTTTATCCATCTATCTTTTCATCTTTAATCTTGGTTGAATCTTTTACGGTTCCGGAATATGTCAAATACCTTGATGCCCACAGGAAGAACGAAACAGCGTGTCTACGTCGCAAATGGGCTTGGGATTCAAAGTGAGTCAATGATTCTGATGGTAACGAAAAAGGCTTTTTTTTACTAATCATTATTGGTATTATAGAGAGGCAGCAATAGAATTTATTCGAGGCAACTCATACTACCAATCATGGCATCCAGAAATTCTCCACGAATACTTTCATCATGCCATTACAGAAACAAATAATGGACAATGGAGACTCAAATCACATCCATTCCTTGTAGGTTTCTTTTTTTGGCTGCTACCCACATATATTAGCATGTGATTTAATTTTACTTGTCACAGGAAGCCGTAATGCTGTTGGAAAGGGTCTGTATATACGAAGCGTGGCAGATGCTTTTAGACATCAAACCCAATACGCCTCTTCATTGGGTTTGGGGTGGGAAGAGCAAACGAGGTGGCGGGATTGATGTGCAGACCCAAACAACATATAGACATCCAGGTCAGAATTCGAATGTGTGGCACCCTGGGGTTGATCATTTGGTAGGCAGAATAAAACGAACTATTTCCAGATTGTGACTGATTGTAATGTTCTAGCTTCCCCAGGAGATTCCTGATCTTCTTGGTGAGTGTCCTACCTAACAGCTTGGTGATGGAAACAGTGAGACTAAGTAACTCTTGAAATAGCGGATGACATCTGCCAGTTTTTAGGCTTACAATATCCCCCCAATCTGGAAAGTAGACTATAGGCTGTGGTTATAAAACAGTAATATCTGTTCCACTGTCTCCCTTGCCTTTTTAACCATACATTTTTCCAGTGAATGAGCCCTAGGAGGTATTTTGAATTTGTATGTATTTTAATGATCATTTATCAACTCGGCGAAACTTCCATTGCTCTCGTGTTTAGTTCAGTGAAAACAGCCCCCCCCCCCAAGTTGCTGAAAATTGTATCTAAGATACACACCAGTTCTGTTTAGATGACAAAACCTGCCCGCACGTATGTAATGGGGTAGCCGGCATCTCCCGAGGAAGTGAAAATTTCTTCTCTTTGTTCATATATCAAACTTCAGCCAGCTCCGTTACGACAGTACAATTTAGTTGATCTCTAAAGTATAACGCGATTGAGCAAAATTCATTTCCCATAAATACACATTTCCCACATCTCATCTCCTATTCTTTGATTTAAAAACCAAATCAAATCTTTGGTGTGCATTCAATGGTTATAAATTGAAGGTCCACCTCCATATGCAAGTACACCCGACACGCCTTTGCATAAAATTCTCTGATTTTTATTCACACAGTGATGTCGTGTTCCGAGTCGGGTCTATATTTTCCATCTTATAAATTGAACTTCCGAAAGTTTATTGGATGTTCACACATTAATGGGCGATGACAGAAACAAGATGTCAATGCGAGACCGAGAGACCCAAGTAGCTTGGGCCGTCCACAATCCGATTACCCCAACCTACTCAAAAAGATCTTACTTCCATATCGTCATCAGGCGGACTAATGAATACTTCGCGTGGAGCACACGATCAATGGCGCCTGGGCGCCCATGTGATGGGCCTCTATTCAATTGCATCGAAATCATAGAGCGCAAAAAATTGATATGTTTCACCATTATCATAAACGACAAATTGGGCTCATGTTCAAATTCGAGACAAAGCCTTATCGCGATGACTCCTGGTTAGGACTTGATAAAGCTCTGGGAAATTTTGTATCGTCGCCAAAAATCAATTTAAAAAAAACTTGCGTGAGTTCTCTGTGTCTCGGATCCCAATCCTGGCATTTACCCCTAAAATCCATGATTTCAGGCTTTCATTGAATTGATGTTATATTTACTGTAACTGGTTTCCCGGAATTCGGCCAAACATCGATGGGTGATTCATCATCCTGTGGAGTTGACTGATATATGATTAAGAGGCCCGGTAACCTGCCTTCCATGCGGATGTGTATTAGAAGCGCCAACGCCCTATATTGGATCAATCTTCTGCACCAACGCGCCCTGGAAGAGGAAGATGTGAGTTTACTAGTATGCATATTCGCATGTTTGGGTTCGCGTTGTCGTGCAGGCCCTTTCCTGCCAAAAACCCACCTGATGGGAAGTTGGGCCCTATTTACGCAAAATCCAGAGTCTCCTCAGGAACCCGTAACGCAAGAATTTTGTGAAGGAACAATCCATACTTTACAGCAGCTAGCGCAAGAATTGCGGGTCCTTGACCTCTCCTCTTCTGGAGACTTCCTTGTTCACACCAGGGGTTGAAACAATTTTCATGTTGGGTTGGTAGATCGCGCCGGTGGATTTGATTATAACTTCTCTCAGAGTTTTACATAGGTATCACTCGTCACTGATCTGCAATGTTGCCAGTGGGAAGTAATAATGACTGCTGGAGCCACTCGAACAAAATCGTGACAAAGGTCCTGGCCCACACTCCATCTCCCAGTCGAGCATTATAAACGTGAAGGACATGTGGGGATCAACCGCTCACCTGTCTGATTGTTCTCACAATCCACCTTATTCTAATTGCACAACCTCAGGAACTTCCGGCATGCATGTGGGTGAAACACTTCCTTTCTGGACTAAGTAACCTGATTTTCTTCTTCCATGGCTGGTTAGTCGTCGATGGGGTCCCGGCTGACTCTTGTGCATTGTCGTTGTGGTTATACTGCAAACCAGTCCACTACCCAATGTCATTACAGGTTGGCCCGTCGGCCTTTTTACTCCCTGCTAGAGTTATGCCTTCAAAGCTGGTTCCCACCGGGCCCGTTCTGCATCCAGAACCCTCCTGGTACTTCTGGAAGACTATCTTTTCCTATAACATCAATCTCGTGCTGTTATTTTCGCGCCAGGCGACAACATCCCTTTCCGTAGGTTTTCTGCTGCATAGCATGGGCGGCCATCGAGTTTTTGTGCGCCGCCTAGAGGAATGGCTGCATCAATGAGTATTGAGGCTAATGCAGAACTAGTTCAACATCTATCAAACAGGAAATCTCATAAATGGGGACAAGATGCTAGGCCTCCGAGTAGGAACGTTGTGTGGACTATGGTGACTCGAGTAGTCAGAAACACATCATCGTGAAGGTCGGAGGAAGGTCTCGCCTTCAAATCCTTACCACCAAGTTGGGTATCATAAGGAGGTATCCTTATTCAATACATTTTTCATGTATTATTCAGGCCTGGGAACCAATTCTGCAGCACCTACTTATTGGTGTTTTGCCTCCCTTGTTCAACCCTTGAATCGAAGAGGTGTGGCTCCTTGACGGTGCACAACATGGATTGTGGCATTCGGAGATTCTTCGTGAGTATTTCCGCCATACTTTCACAGGAATGTGTAGGGGACTCGGAGTGTATCTATACAAAACCCACCCATTTTTTTTTTACAATTTTCTCTTTCACAGTGGCTGGCCACTGTTCATAAACCTGACATATGTGTAATTCCTTTATTTGTTACAAGTACCTATGATACTGTTAGAAAGTGCAGATGTATACAAAGCATAACAGACGCTCATGGGTCTAGGTCGGAATAAATTTCCACACCGGTTTTTGGGAGGGAAGTGCAAACGGGTGGGTGGGCTCGGTGTACGGACCTAAGTGATATTTAGACATCCTGGGCTAGACTCGGATGTGTGGCACATCGGAATGGAATGAAGTACTACTGCCAGATTGTTACTGTAGCTTCAAGCTTAGGAGCTCCCCGATCTTCTCGGTATGTATTTCATCTGCAGTTGCAACGGTAGCGAGATTAAGGCTTGTATTGATCAGCGGGTGGATCCAACAGGTTGTAAGTGCGGGGTATCCCTCAGATCTGCAAAGCAGATCACAGTTTGTACGAGAGTATGCATTATTGGGTTATAGGGGTTTACAAGTTTATCCTGTTGCCTCAGAAAAACTCACATGTATATCAGTGGAGATCAGTCTTCCAGTTGTGCTTTTAGTAGGCACTCTTCTATCGTCTCAATAGTCAGAACCCTGAGTCATAATCAGACAGCGAAGGCAGATTCGGACCTTTCGGCACCAACTGACGTGTCGTCAAACCCTTGCACGGCTAGAGAGCTGACCGGAGAATTCGAGTCCCCTATGACCCCTTCTCCTTCCACTGCAATAATGCGTCCCACCTGAAAACTTGACATCGGACTACTCATATTTTCAGATGGTTATCAATTGGTGGGCGATATTAAATTTATCCTGTAAAGGTAGGAGATCAGTCAGATTGGCATGTATATATCAGTGATGGAGGGTGGTGATAAGGGAACACTCGAATAGGGTTGTGTTGGGACCATGTGCAGGGTCAAAGGGTACAAAAATAATGACCGTCGAACATCTGATCAGGATCCAGGACCGGTTAAAAGTTTAGAGGGGTGAAGTTGGTATTATATGTGAGGACTATTTGTCGTTGCAAAGGTCGTTTGAGCACTAACACGGAGATTGGCGTGGCTATTACGCCTCACCATACGTTTCGTTGCGTCTATTCCTCGTGGCACCCAAATTGCAGTTTCGTAAGTGGAGTCGGATGTGTGGACCGGAATTGTGGCGGAGGGTCCATCAACCCTTTCACGGAGACAACCTTGACACTCCTGACTGCATTAGTGGGCGGGTGGCTGTACATTCGGAAAGGAAGGGAAATTTTGTGGGGCGATGGTTCAAAAATAACTCCACAAAACGAAGACCCGTACTGAAGAGTGGATCATGAGGGAGGAGATACGTCGGGCAGAGAGATGTACTTACCGGGGCAGAGAGACATTGTACCGAGAAGATAATTTAAATCCCCCGTTCAGTGCTGGATCCACCATTCAGGCTCCTTTTCCAATTTATCTGAACCAAAGGATCAAACTGTGCCTGTGTAGGTCTACAGTCGTAGGACCGCCGATGGGAGCCACACAATGGCAGGGTGGGCACAATCCTAACACGAAAGAATTCTCGGCATACGCCCTCGTATTGGGGGCGGCGGACTTCAACTCAAGATGTGGGAAGCCGGAAGCTTACTATAAAATACAGAGGTTGCCCGTGTCATGTTGAGATATACCCCTATGTCGAGGTTGGGGATCTATGCTGCTCAGTGAGCCTCAGAGTACTTGAGAAGTCATTCCCCGGTGATATTAAACCCGTAGTATAGCGTAATCCGATTGGGGACGGGGAGTTCTATTTGGGATTTGGGGTCCTTATATTCAATGGATTCGGATAAAATCTATATAATATAACATCAGGATTTATAATTCGATGGTGAGAAGTCGTGGTCCTTACGTGTTCTGGAGGTTCGGGTGGAGAAGAGTAAGACATGACGGGGGGTTCAAGTTGATTTTGGGGGTGCCACTGGCTTGTGTAGGTGACATTATTTTGCCACGCCTTTGTTAATGGACGTGGGTACCTCTATTCAGGACATGTTTTGTGATTATGGTGGATCAGTGATCGGAAGTGGGTTACAGTACACAAAAAATGGGAGTCACAACTAAGCATCACAACCGGTTAGGAATTTGAGAATAGGGCAACAAGAGAATAAGAGAAAATTAGAGAACAAGACAGTAGTAATTGTGTTATTCGGTACAAAAAGAGGAAGATGATCCAGAAAAGTTGACAAATATAGCCGATAACTGACACGCGCCTAAAGTAATCCTCAGAACCAACCGAGACCGGTCAATCCCTCGCTTCCGCCTCTCTTCCACCACAACCACTACTTTCCCTTACCAATCCACAAATACGACTTCATTGCCAATATACACGTATATAATCCATTCCGTCGCGTATCTCTTTCTCAGAAATGCGCTTTCGAACCCTCGAAATTAGGTGGCACGACAGCAAGCCCATCTCGACCTGCGACTTCCAGCCAGTTCCTTTCAAGAAAGCGCGTCCGAGTGCAGGTCAGGAGCAGACCTATGCAGCACACTCGTATCGACTAGCGACAGGAGGAGAAGATAACCATGTCAGGGTGTGTGCATTTGACAAAGGTGCAGGCAGGGCTTCACTGTCGCTAAACGCTGTGTATCGCTTTCCAGGTATGGATGGTACATCCAAACATCAGGCCCTCGACGCTTGTCGAAGAAGATCCCGCCCCCAATGGCCCTCGCCCGCCCCGAGTCGAGTACCTTGCAACACTGAGTAGGCACTCCGCTGCCGTCAACGTTGTGCGGTTCTCACCGAATGGTATGTGTTGTGCCTTCTCAAACGTATGCCTCATCAAATCCGACCTCACATTCTCAGGCGAGTTCATTGCCTCTGCCGGGGATGGTATGTACTTTGTTGTTAATAATGTCAACCACGCTATTGGCTAACGCACTTAACCCAACTAGATGGTATGGTTATAATCTGGGCCCCTTCGACGAGCCCGCAGGCGAGTACATATGGAAGTGATCTGAGTCAGGAAGATTTGCAACATGAAAAAGAGTACTGGAAACCAAGGATTACGTTCCGGTATGTAGCTCGACTACCGTCATGCTCCTTACCAACGTTTAACTGCTCGAAAAAGCTGTACAACTATGCAGGTATATGACTTGGCATGGAGTCCTACGGGCGAATACATCATTGCCGGAAGTACAGACAACACTGCTAGAGTGTTCGCCTCCGTTGACGGTACGCCACACCTTACCTACCATCATATTACTGGTATCAATCATGCGTTTCACCCAGGAAAATGCGTACATGAAATCGCCGAACATACACACTACGTCCAAGGAGTAGCCTGGGACCCCTTGAACGAATATATTGCAACCCAGAGCAGCGACCGGTCTATGCACGTATACCGGATCTCCACCAAAAATGGGGTGTTCGAAGCTCATGCAGTTGGTAAAAACACGAGGATGCCTCATCGGCACAGTCGAACCCCAAGCGCTCACGGTCACAGCACGAGTCGGCCTCGAATGTTCCGCAGCCAATCCATAGCGAGCGATGCAGATTCTGTGGCGAGCGAATTGCCAAATCAGAAAGAGGACTTTGGAGGAGGATCTTCACACGGGAAGGACGCTGCGCCACTGACGCCAGCTACGTCCGTCGCGAGCGGGTCGTCTGCGTCGATGTTCCCGCCCCCATCAATTGATAAGCCATCTTCAAGGAGATCGTCGTTCAGTGGGTCTAATGCGCCCAGTTCACCATCAACGTTCAATCGATACGGCCGGTCGCCATCGCCCATGCCCCCTCTGCCCGCGATCCGAAGCCTGCCATCACCATCGGCCTGGGCGTCAGTTAAGCTGTACGGAGACGAGAGCTTCACCAACTTCTTCAGGAGGCTTACGTTCAGCCCTGATGGGGGGCTTCTCATGACGCCTGCAGGCCAGTTTGAAGACCCTTCCGTCCTTCCCGGATCACTGTCGTATAAGGTCAAAGACGACATTACGACGCCTGCCCGAGGTAGGAAGGGCCGCCCGACGGTCTCGACTGCGGATACACCCACGTCTGCGACGACGAGCGCCACCCCGCCTACCTCTGCGTCGTCGGTGTACATATACTCTCGGGCCAACTTTGCGCGACCGCCTATTGCGCAGCTCCCGGGACACAAAAAAGCTAGTGTTGCTGTCCGGTTCTCACCGGTGTTGTACGAGCTCAGGCCAGGAGTCGAGGGTGTGGGTGAGGGGGCACATGAATCAAAGACGGCGGCGCTGGATAAGGGACCGGAGGGGACGATTGACGTGGATGTTGTGGGACCGATAGCGGCGTCGTCTGCTGGTGGAATAGGGTCGCTGGTTGGCTCGCACCGTACCCCATCACATGGACACACCCACTCTCAATCATCCATCATCGCACCATCACCTCGTCCCCCAATGTCGCCAGCACTTTCGCCAACGGACCTGCGACCCCCAACACCCGCCGCATCCAAGCCACCAACGCCGGTCGGAGCACAAACACCAACACGCACACCGAGCTCGGGGGCGTCAGCAACAGGGACGGTCTTCGCTCTGCCTTATAGGATGTTGTTCGCGGTGGTGACGATGGATACAGTGGCGATATATGATACGCAGCAGGCGGGGCCGGTGTGTCTGCTGACGAAGCTGCATTATGATGAATTCACGGACATGACTTGGTGAGTATCCACCCCCTTCCACCTGTCACCTATTTTAGTGCTCTCCTGACGTGCTGCGTATGAAGGTCACCTGATGGGCAGTGCTTGATCCTGTCATCGAGGGATGGGTACTGCACGCTGATCATATTCGACGAGATCCTGCCTGCGCACCATACGCAGCAGCATACACTCCAGCTCCAATCCATCGCACACCACCATTCCGTACCCATCTCGTACTCAAGCTCGTCCTCGTATCCACATAGGGATGCCAGCGCGTTGAATACGCCTGTCGTCACACCATTGACGACGAGTGTCGTGCTGCCGTTCATACACACGCCGACGGCGCCGACTCCGAACCCGAAGAAGAGGAGTGAGCCGCCGTTGACGCCTGCTGCGAGCGTGGATGGGGGCGACTTTCCTGCGTCGGTGTCTGGTTCGGGATCGGGTGCGCGGAGGGCCCAGAGCCAGTCTGGGGGTGAGGAAGAGCGGGATAAAATCCAGGAACCGCCGAAGAAGAAGAGGAGGGTTGTGTTGACGCGAGTGGCGGATCTGGAGCCGTAGGTTTTTGTTTTTGTTTCTTGTTTGTTTCTTGTTCTTCTCTTGTCCATGCCACTCCTTTTTTCTTTCTTTCTTGTATCTATCTTCTGGGCTACAGCATCGATCCCCCATCTCTTTATCATCTTTATGAGGCCAGGTTCCCATTATCTATCTTCCTTTATTGGCTACATTTCTTATCTTGTCTCACCATTCCCCCTTCTTTTTTTTCTCCCGATTTCACATCTATAGTACAAGCACGTTAATGACGTTTCATATCCCATTTTCACGACCACGCAAACCGGGTAGGGTGGCATACGCACGATCTTGCCCCCCTCCAACTTCTTGCAATCCCTGTACAGTAGTAATAATCGACCTGAACGATCACGTATGGGTCCCGTGTCCAATTGTAAATAGCACTAGGAATGGCACCAAAAAAAATGAAAATGTTTGTAAACACTGTAAACATCGGGAATGTGAACGCGGGTTGTATATTATGGGTAACTGATGGATGGATACAATATGGCGATAAGGAGAATGACGTGAGATATATGATACACGATACACGAATGACTACGGTCCGAACGTACAATGTACGGAGTACTCTACATTTTACAAATACAATTAAAGAGAGCGTGGACGACCTGACCTCAAATTACGCATACACCCACTCCATATTACCTCTACACCCATCTCCCATTACCTATACCCCTACCCCTACCCCAACCCCGACCCAGTCCCAACCTCAATTAAAATACGCCAAGTTAGTCGGCAAACGCAAATGCAAGTCGGTAAAAATCCTATACAGAACGGGCGCAGACACGCCACAGTCGACGAGGTACTCGGGCTCGACGCCCCACCCCAGCAGATCGAGCACGAGCGACTTGGCGTGGTCGAGCTCCTCGTCGGACACTGTGGGGGTGGGATGGAGCCCAGTGTTAGCGCGCACCGGCCGAGGCGAAGAGAGAGGAGGGTGCGTACGTGCGCGGTTAGTGTTCTCTAGAGGGTCTGATGAGGGTTCGTGTTGGAGGAAGTCTTGAGGGGAGTTTTGAGAGGGTGAGGGCTGGTGTTGGTGTTGGTGTCGGTGCGGGTGCGGTTGCGGTAATGGGGATAAGGGAGTTACCGGGGGAAGCTGGATGGTCACCGGTGACTCGCCACGAAGAATCACATCTGGAGGAGGCGTAGGTGGTCCACCAGGCTCAGAGGGTGGAGGCGCCTCGGCGATCGCAGGAAGCTGCGTGTCGAGAGATTCTTTCACGGATTCCCCAGGCGACTTGGCGTCGTCGGATATCTCGCCGTCCTCCAGATCGCCAGCAGGTGAAACTGCGTGTAGGTTAGTGCGCTCGCCGGCAGGGAGCTCAGTATGAGGATCCAGTGCGCTGCCGGTAGTTTTGCTTGCGAGAGAAGAGTTTTGGCTTTGAGAACGAGTGCTGCGGGCCATGCCTCTTTTTCTTCGTCTTCTCTTTTTGGGAGGGGGCTCCTGGGGAGCGGTGGGGAGAGAGAAAAAAGGAATGGTGTTTGGTTGGCAGGGAAGCAGAGCAGTGGGGCTCAAAACTTTCGCCCGTCCAACCGCGGACACTGGCTACTTTTGGCGCCCACTGTGTCATGTGACCTTGACGCGACATCAGGTGATGTGCGAGATTTACCTCCGCGATCCACTACGATGATTGAGGAATTGATGGTGCGTGTAACTCAATCAAAGAACTAATATTCTCTAAAAGAAGCTCGAGGAAAGACACGTTTCCCTGAGTAATATATTATAGTTGCATTTAATTACAGATTGGGTGAGACGATGACATCAATACCACAATTTTATTTTATATATACAACCTATAGCTTGCTCTGTAGATCAGAGGGATACTGCACACCCAAAAATTGACATATATCATCCGCTATGGGAAATATCAATACCGCTTTTTCCATTACCACAGACACTACACGCACCAAGGAGATCAGGAACCTCCTGTGGAAGCTATATACAAATAAGAACACCCCCATTCAACCATAACCTAGAAACGGCACATTCAAATCCACTCACCAAATGATCAACACCAGGATGCCAGACATTCGAGTTCAGACCAGGGTGTCTATATGTCGTTTGAGTTTGCACCTCAATCCCACCACCTCGCTTGCTCTTCCCACCCCAAATCCAGTGAAGTGGGGTCTTTGGATCGATGTCGGCGAGCATCTGCCATGCTTCGTACACACTTACTCTTTCGAGTAACATTATTGCTTCCTGTAAGTAGTGGAAAGGTTGCACAGATGTCGGTTTTCATGGGGCTGGCGAAAGGGAGATACTCACGAGAAATGGGTGGGCCTTGAGTCTATATCCTCCATCATCCGTCTCAATGAATGCATACTGGAAGTATTCCCGAAGGATCTCCGGGTGCCATGGTTTATAGTACGAGCTTCTTCGAACATACTCTATCGCTGCCTCCCTACCCGATAAAGGCCAACAACAATCAACATAATCCCACCCCCATCGATTTTTAAATTAGTTAACATACTTTGACTCCCAAGCCCATTGACGGCGCAGACACACGGTTTCGTTCTTCCTGTGATTATCAAGGTGTTTGATGTATTCCGGAATCGTGAACGATTCGACTAAGATCAGAGACGAGAAGAGAGACGGATAGAGGACAGCGGGATATACACTATTAACAGGTTGGTCAGTACACGGTGGAGAGGTCAGGAATAATACTCGCAAAGAACACGCGCCGAGTGAGTGACCCACTCCAACGACAGTCCGGGACTTAAATCCGTGCTCTCGACGATTTTGTATCTCGGCCTCTGGGACACGACCTAAGTTCGTCGGGAGATCCCCCGCGCTATCAGCCGGGAGGTACGCAAGGGCAAAGTTCATAAGGTCGCGTGCATAGTCGACCAAGTCAACTGCAGCCGATAGTTAGCGTTTTTTGCCGAGGGGGTGCACTGAAGATGCGGTAAAAGGGTTTCCGTACATGTATCGCCTAACAACCCTTCATTCAAAAGCGCTGCGTCTCCATGCTGGACCCCGTCGAGGAGCCACACTTCGTCGATTTGGGGGCCGTACCGAGAGGATGAGGCGCCGTTGAGCAGGCGCCTTAGAGTTGGTTCCCATGTCTGGGCACACAAATATACATATCAGATAGCTAAGCATCGAGAGTCACTTCAGCGACTCCGCGAACATACCTCCTTATGCGTCCCAATTCCATGTAAAAAAACAAGCGTCACCCCTTCTCCCTTTCTTTTTACTTTCCCCAGTCCTCGCGAACCAGCTCCGTTCCTCACCACCCGATTCCCCACTGTCCAAAGCACACTCTTCCCCACCTCCCTCCCATCATCCCCCTTCTCCTGCCTCTCCTTCTTCTCCGCCAACCGCCCCGCAAGCTCTATCGCAGCCTCCTTCCCCAGCGGTGCGCCCATCCCTGTGGGCGGCGCGAAGAGACTCGAGGGGCACCGCGGCCACGCGGCGGGGAAGATATGTGTGGAGATGGTATACCCTGGAATGAAGGGACCTGTGCGGCCTGGGGAGTTGTACGGGAGGGGCGGATAAGTGGATTGGAGCACTGGAGGGGGGGAGAGGGGGAGGATTGGCCTGGGGGGTATGGATGTCGAGGGGAGGGTTTTGAGAGGGGGGGAGAGGATAATGGGCCAGCGTGTGATTTGTTGGGATGGCATTAAGGGCTTCTGAGTTTACGATTCAGGAAAAAACTTGAGGAATAAACCACGGAGGTGTTATCACCCCACACCCCTCACGCACGCGCTTTTATACTAAACCCCAGACGCATGCACATTCCCAAGGCATGGCCAAATTGGTCCTACCATAAAGCCATAGTAGTATTAACTACCAGACGCGGTAAATCACCTATCACAGTCGCAGTAAACCCGCCTACCAGGGCTCAGCGACCGGCGTTTCGAAAACCACGGAAGGACCCTATACAGTGATCAAGTGTCAAATTTAAATTTAAAAAATCTCGTCCAAGGCGCGCCAGATGAGCATACGAGTGCGCCCACATTCGCATACACGTACATACAGTTTCGTAATGGGGCTCCTTCGTATGATCAGATCAACGGTATGAGATTGGGGGGTCCTACCTGTGGATCATGGATGAATAAACGTGACAACTTGAGAAAATCGAGGTGATTCGGGTATTGTGTTCAATTTGGCGGTGTCGATAATAGGTCGTGAGGAGTGTGTGCCTATCAAAGCTTTGGGTAAGATGAGGTGAAGTGATCAATCAACCTGCCGATGTGGCGTCAGGCTGCCGAATTTCCCAAGTTCCCATCGATCCCGGAACTGCGGCGGGGACGTGTCGGTGCGGGGGTTGCGTTGGCGTAGGGCGTTGGCGTTGGGCCAGTGCTGGCATCACTACTGTGTACCTAACATGGTAGGCTGGTTCCCAGGGTATAGGAGGTATTACCCAATAAACAATCACAGCGAATGAATGGTAGCGTCCATACATGCGAACAAACTCCTATGTTTTAGTGTGATCTCCGAGAAATTCCTGGAACCGGATAATGTATATATAAGAACCTATCGAAGCCCCAAACATCAATCATAACATCACATACAAATTTAAAACGGACAGGGGACTCACGCAAAATTAAAAGACGCCTGTCACAAGTATGAAAATGGAAATACGGTATTGTAATCGTAACTCTTGAACATCTTCCAATCGTAAGCAAACCCCATGGCAGGCCACAGTGCAGCCAGACCGCTTTAAGATCTTCGGACCTCAACCCCGGTAAAATACAAGGCACATGTTGTACAACATTATTGTTTTCTGTAAACGTGGTCATATTGAAGTCTAATCATGTGGCTGTTCGTGTGAGCAGTCGGGCTCCACGCCAGTACATCAGAGTGATCGTCCACGTTAGTTCGCGATGATAAGACCTTGCCACAAATGCTTGCAAGACAAAAGTGAGAAATCCAGATCTCTTTGGACAGATTGGCGCTGTTCTATAGGTACTCGAGGGGGCCTGGTCGAACCTTGGAAGGATTTTAGTTAGGTTTTCTGGTCTCGTATTTGCACTCTAGTTTCCAATCGCTCGATATTGTAAACTGTATAATGGGCCCCAAGAAATCCTATCCAGGTGACAAAAGTCGAACAATGAATCACACCAAGGCCAGTTAAATTAGTGCTGAGATCTATGATGGTTGATCATGTTATAAATATATCTTATAGAACATGTGATAGAAAGTCCATACCGATACAAAGAATATTGAAAACGTGTCCTAGTGTTTCAAGAGTTAAGAATTTGTAGGTCCACTACTATCGGTTTTGTGGAGATATCAATGCAGCGCTAGTCAGGAGTAATTGGAGCGAACTTTGATATCCACTGACTATATATAATTAAACACACGCTTTTTCCGCCTTTCCAACACGGCTGAATTGTAAACAATCTGGCTTTTCCCAACATATCACTGTGTGAGGCACGCAAATTAGAGAACATCAGAGGGGTCTATATATGTTACAGCAGATCAAAGCGCACCTATGAAGATACCAACAGTCATCGAGTGAGCATTCAAAGTCTCAATTTGGATTTTGGAGTTAAGAATTTGACAGGTAATGAATGGGGTGTGAAAGATTGTTTACCAGCACGGTTCCATTCAGGAATGGGAATCAACCCCTTAGGTAGCTGGTCATGGACTTTGCAAGAACATCCAGTTGGCTTTTTTCACCAAAAGTCGGAAGATGCCAGTGCCAGGATGAGCAAGGGCAAGACAATGAGATCGAAGGATTTGAGAGAACCGTAAAAGAAGCAAAGAGTAATTATGATTGCTGCATGTCCATCATAGATTTTGTCGTGCGATTTCCTCGCGGCTCACAAGGCATTCAGGAGGCCGGACTATCACAGAAATTGATTGATCCTTCTGCTGGGGTCACAACCCCCCGCCCTTGCTGATTTCAGGTTCTGGGATATGAAAAGCACCGAGAAGAATATCAAAAGAAGTGCTATAGGACTATGTAAAGCGTTACGAAAGATACATGGGAAAAAAGAGAACCTACTTACCAAGTTGCCAACACGCCCCAGAGCCAGTTCAAATTCCCGGTCTGATGCTGGATTCACCATTCAAGCTCCATCCCCATTATCGCAACCAGACGATCGAATTGCGTCTAAGTAGGCCCACAATCGCAGGGTCTCCGACGAGAGCTATACAATGCCTGGACCGGAACGATTCTCTCGGGTACGATGTCCAAGTCTCAAGTATCTTCAGTGATTGGCCTCACGTTAGGGGCAACAGATTTCAACGCAAATTGCGGAAATCCAAAGGCTTTCCACAACATCCATAGCCTACAAAATCCCAGTATGGTATCAAAGTGATTTTTCATATTAGTGTAGGGCATGTATTCCTTCTAGTGGTTCGCACTATACCCAAGAAATCATTTCTCCGTGATCCATTGATGTTGAATCCATGATACAGTGAGCGACGCTGTTGACAACTTGTAATTCTATCCGTGATTGGAGTCCTTATTTTCAACGAGCTCGGACGAATGCTATAGTATTCAAGGTTAGGTGCAATACTAGGCCCAGGGAAATGGCTGGATGTAACTTTTCGAAAGGTTTTGGAAGGAGGAGGACAGTATGAAGAATCGGAAGTCAGAGAGTGGAGTATCACAGCAAGCGGCAACTGAACTTGGACGCGACGTGTTGTTGACCACGTGCGGTTTATTATATCTAATTTTTTTTTGTGATTTGAAATTCAAAAGATGTTGATTTCCAGTTGGCTGTTCACAAATCCCTCTGAGATATACTGGATAATAACAGTTACGTATGTAAGTCCAAAGTCCGGACACAATGTAATTTTGCCGTGGAGTGAACACTGAACATCCCTCCGTTCAACAGTAGCGTGGAGTGGGCCTCGATCTAAGTTAAGACACAATAGTGAGATATTACACGCACGAGCCTCCGATCCACACAACGAAACGAAAACATGATCCGAAAACATAACGGTTTCACTCAACGGAATGAGCTGGCCCGTAGTGTATTTGTCGAGCTCCATAATGAATCCCCATCATTCGCATACGAGTCTTCGCCACGCGAGCCACTAGCCCCATTGCCCATAATAACACTCAGGTCCTTCAAGGCCTTCTGCAGAATTTTCGTCAGGTGTGCCAGACCCGCTTGCTGCTCCGATAGAATCTGATATGGCATACTCGTCAGTCCGATCTGATGAACAGAATAAGAGGGGGAGCTTTAACCTGGGAAATCTGTGCCAATCCCTCGTCATCCACGACGGCCCACTCTCCGCCGCCACCACCACCACCAACCCTTCCGCGTTCCTGGGCCGCTTTGACAGCGCCTATCAGGGCCCACAGCTCGTTTAACTTGCCCTTGATCCGCCCTCGCCGTACATCTTCCTCGATCTCTTCCAGCTTCCCTCGCAATTGTTCTTCCTCGGGTCGTATTGACGACGATCGGATGGCGGGTATGAGTAAATGAAGGTGTTGGATGAACGCCAAAAGTCGCTGCGTAAGTTGTGTTTGCTGGGCACCTGCGCGCTGGAGACGGGGTGCATTGGAAACCGCATGGCGCTGTGCAAGTGCCTCTAGGCTCGCTTTTAGGTCCTGTATTGCCCTAGGGTAAGTATCAGCGGTAAGAGAGGCTAACGCCACGTACTTTTAATCGGGCTTTGTGTTCTTCAGCTTGTTTCGATTGAGCCTCAACACGTTCCCGGAGATTGTCAAATCCGAAAGCCATTACGGGAACGAAGCTAGGGGTGATAATCGATGAATATCGCTACAACATCGTGTACTATCGAACAGACACTTACCATGTGGGATCTGGATTATCGCGCGTAGCTTTCTCCCAAATGTCGTTTGGGATATTGGGTGGTTGTCGGTATAGACTCACTTGATTGGGGTTCACGAGATTATAAAACGTGTGCTGGTAGAAGAACAAAATACATTAGTATTGCGTATGATGAAAAGGATGACATCGTATTCACTTGGAAGCGGCATTGCGGTGAATCAGGGCTCCATGCAGCATATATAGCCTCAATCCTTTGAATGAGTTTTGCCGATTGTGCCTGGGCATCTCCCTGTTGCTGGGCAGAGCCAGCTGGTCCACGAGTCGACAATAAGCTATTTGTTGTCAGAGAAGACGACCCAAGACCTCCTGTGCCTAGCGTACTCGTACCCAACGCACTTGTATTCAATGTGTTGGTATTCCCGCCTCCGAACAAGGGATTTGGGCTAGTCGTGGATTGTCCGAGATTTCCGAAGAGGGAAGGTCGCTGCTGTTGGTTTTGGGTGGATTGACCAAAGAGGCCTCCTGTTTGTGGCTGCTGATTCTGCGCGGTTTGACCGAATAGTCCTCCCCCTTGCGGCTGCTGAGTCTGCGAGGATTGACCAAACAGTCCTCCCCCTTGTGGTTGCTGATTCTGCGCGGATTGACCAAATAATCCTCCTCCTTGTAACTGCTGATTCTGCGCGGATTGACCAAATAATCCTCCTCCTTGTGGCTGTTGATTCTGCGCGGATTGACCAAATAATCCTCCTCCTTGTGGCTGTTGATTCTGCGCGGATTGACCAGATAATCCTCCTCCTTGCGGCTGCTGATTCTGAGTAGACTGACCAAATAGTCCTCCTGTTTGTTGTTGCTGTTGCTGCTGCTGAGGCTGCCCTAAACTCCCTCCGAAAAGAGGATTGGTATTCGTAGTAGTGTTTGGTGAGGGAGTCGTGTTCGTCGTGTTGGTATTAATGTTTAACCCGCCAAACAACCCGCCTGGCTTATTCCCAAAAGTACTACCACCACCCTGTTGAGTGTTGCCCCCAAATATACTACCGGATTGTTGCTGTTGTGGCTGCTGAGTATTCGTGTTGCTCCCAAAAATCCCTGTCGCAGCTGGCTGTTGCTGTTGCTGCGTACCACCCCCAAACAATCCACCTCCTGTTGCTGGTTGCTGCTGTTGCTGATTTGACGCGCCAAACAGCCCACCTCCCACAGCTTGCGATTGCTGCGTGTTCGCCCCAAACAAACTACTTCCCGCAGCTGGCTGCTGCTGCTGTTGTCCACCTCCGAAAAGACTACCTCCTCCCATTCCTTGGTTCGTGTTCGAAGTCGTGTTCGAGGTCGCGCTTTGCCCACCAAATAACCCTGTGCCTCCAGTGTTCGTGTTTGGCGCTGGATTACCAAAGATCGATGTGCTTGGCTGGTTCGCCTGCTGGTTTTGTGGTGTGGTAAGACTACCGAAAATGCCCCCAGTAGGCTGCTGCTGTGACTGTTGCTGATTGTTTTGAGCTCCAAAAAGACCGCCCTGGGGTGCTGTCGCGTTCGTAGTTTGATTGCCAAAGATAGACATGATGAAGGTAGCAAAGGGTAGGATATGCTGTTCTAGTTTCAGTGGACGGATTTCGCACGGAGGACAAAAACGCGTACTACGCGATGGTTCGAAGTTCAATTCGGTGCCACAACTTTTCGCAAGTCGATTGAGGGTGCTTTGACAAGATCCTCTAAAATAAAGGACACAGGATTTTTACCAGCTTGGAGATAGGTTTTTACAAGGAGAATATTCACCTTTGACTGCTGAAATTCTCCAACCTTGCTGCAGTGAGTTCAAACTTGGCAAGGCCCGGGGACAATTCATGCTGTGCATACTGATTGTTCGTGTTTGTTCCAGACGGTTTGATGGCGGCCTTCTCTGTGGACCTCTTTTGGACCTGACCGTCACAACCACTCTCTACAACTCAGCGAACACGATACAAGAGTTATCTAAGTCTAGGTCACTCTAGCTTTAATATCATAACACTGATAACCATCCACAATAATACCATCTAATTATATAGCCCTGCATCACAATTACCCCAAGGTGCAATCTTCTCTGATGCTTGCTTGGAGTTCAAGCATCAGAACATCTTTGTACATGTGCCCTATCGCGACATCTTAACGCTCTAATCCTACCGCCCGTATGTACCCCAAAATCAGCGTCTATCCCCTTAACGGACGGTGGACTACACGCCAACCTTCCGCTCCTCGGACCAGAGTCAACTACTCCTTTAAGGTCATATTTCAAGTTCCATGGGAGAAGGACGCTGTATTTCACTTCCTGTCTTCAAGAATTCGAAGCCATTTACAAACCATTAGTGAACTCATCGTTGTGTTTTGTCGTCTTTTTTTGCCGCGGCTACGGCTATCTTATCGCTCGTACCGTTGACATCTAGTCAATTGCGTGTTCAGGCCATAACTCTCGATCATTCAAATTTTCACCTTGTATAGAAGATCTGTCGAGTTGCGGGTTTCGGGACGGTTGTTTTATGAGTACAATGATCCGGAATATAAGGATGCGACTCGCAACAAGCATATGGGGATTCTCCTTACCTCGGTTCATGGCAGATTTCTTGGAGGTTTTGTAACCTCGTCTGTCCCTATCTCAACATGTGACGAGCCTCGTTTTCCTCGTATGTTGTCGGTTTCCGAGAATATTGACGACATATCTAATTTTAATAATGGCCTCAGGTGTATGCTTGGCAACAATATGATTCCTGGTATCTATCCGACTCTTGACCCTGTCATTTCAGGAGTATACAAGCCATTTTTAGCCAAATCTAACTGCCTCATGTTCCGCCTCTTCTGACGCCGGGTTATGGATGGTGCTACTTTCCTCTGCATGATACGGGTCATTGGGGATCAGCGGGGATACGGTGTGACAGACACCGCCAGATCTCCGTCCAAGTTCTACCGTATCGTCGATTTGTCTTCAAACATTCTGGAGAAATCCTTGAATGGTATAAATTCATGACTTCCTGTCTTGTCTTTCTCCACTCCGTTTGGGATAACCCTATATACCATGATTTTCTCTCGGCATACTCTGAATGCTCTATCTTTGGGACTCTTATCCTTGACGTTAACTCAAGCAGCCGTTCTCCCAAATAGCGATAGTGTCGTTCAGGCGCGGGAGAAGTATGACTTCATTGTCGTTGGAGGTTCGTTTATCAATGTCACTCATCCTTACCTTCTAGTTCATACCATAATTCATAGGTGGAGCCGCTGGAAATGTCCTTGCAAATAGACTATCGGAGAATCCTAAATTCCAAGTTCTCTTGTTGGAATCAGGGCAAACGTTCGTCTCATATTCATTTGCGCAACTTTCTCCAGCTAAATCATTACTTACCCTTCCAGTGAGAGGGGCGTCATTGATTCGGAAATCCCTTTCTTTTGCACGGTATTAACTCCGGATACTCCATACGACTGGAATTATACAACCACTCCTCAACCTGGCCTAGGGGGACGATCTATTCACTACCCCAGAGGCCATATGCTTGGAGGAAGTACCTCAGTCAGTGAGTAAACCTGTCACAAACCCATAATACTCCATGGATCTCATAAGTTTCTCAGACTATCTCATCTATACGCGGGGTACAATCGAAGACTTCGACAGATACGCCAAGGTTTCAGGTGACAAAGGATGGTCATGGAAGAATATGCAACAGTACTTCAGGAAAAACGAAAGATTCGGACCACCGGCTGACAACCGTGACATCACGGGACAATACGATCCATCATTCCACAGTTTCAACGGCGTCAACTCTGTCAGTCTTTCTGGTTACAATGTAGCAATTGAAGATCGCATTATGAATGCGAGTAGACAACTCGGAGGTAAATACAAATATAACATCGATCAGAGTTCTGGTGATCCACTTGGCCTTGGTGAGCATTCGATATCAAATATCATCATCAGACATCAGTTGGCTTATTTTTGGCATAGGACATATCCAGCTAACAGTGAAAGGGCGTTCCCGTAGCAGCTCAGCAACATCATATTTAGCACCCGAGTTTATGAATAGACCAAATCTCCACATCTTGCTGGGAGCACGTGTCACACGAGTGATCCAAACTGGGAAGGAACACGGCGTCCCTGCCTTCCGCGGTGTTGAAGTCCGCCTGAGCCCCAATGGTAAGTCAGGCCCGTAAACCCTGTATGGAATTTACAAACAGACATCGCCCATCAGGTCCTCTACAACAATTAACAGCGTCCAAGGAGGTAATCCTCTCAGCCGGTTCTATCAACTCTCCCCATATCTTGATGCACTCCGGCATTGGCGATGCAAAATCCTTGAAAACTTTCCGAATTCCATCCGTCGTTGACCTTCCTGACGTCGGGCAACACCTTCAAGATCACCCATTTGGCGGTGTACGTTACAACATCACGGGGAATGATACTTTCGATGACGTAAACCGAGAGACACCTATCCGTCAACAAGCCATCGATCAATGGATGAACAATGGAACTGGACCTCTCACTAACAGCATCGTTAGCCACCTTGTATTCATGCGCTCCCAGAATCAAACAGTTTTGAGGAAAGATCCCGCTTCTGGTCCCAAGACGCCGCATATCGAAATTCTAATCGCTGTAAGTTTTATTCACCCTGTTCATCATTGCTGCGGACTGATATTCTCATGTCAGAACGGCGCACCCACAGGATCACCTAAGACAGGTTATTTCGCATCTACCGGAATTGTCGTTACCCAACCCACATCTCGTAAGTTTCAGCATTTTAGCAGATACGAACATAATCCTAAGAAATATTCTATAGGTGGTAACATTGCACTACAATCCAACAATCCACTTGACCCCCCATTGATCAATCCCGCTCTCCTTGAATCAGATTTCGATAAAAGTATGATGCGTGAAGCTGTCAGGAGCTCTCTTGCATTTTTCGCCGCTCCTGTGTGGAAAGGTTATATTATCAACGCACTTGCAGGTCTCAGCGCTACAAGCACAGATGCCCAGATAGATGCCTACAACGCTGCAAGTGTTATGACAATCTTCCACCCCACCGGGACTGCCCGTATGGCGCGCAAAAATGGAAAGCAGGGAGTTGTTGATCCAGACCTAAAAGTCAAGAATGTTGCCGGTCTACGAGTTGTAGACGCTTCTGTACTGGTAAGCCTCCGGTTTCTTCGCCATCTTACCATGTTCCTGACAGTTCACCCTTTTCCCAGCCATTTGTCCCAAGCGGTCACCCCCAGGCGGTCGTCTATGTATTCGCGGAAAGAGCGTCTGACCTCATCAAGGCTTCCTACAGATAATACCGAGACGACAATAACCGAAAAGACTAATTTATCCATATGATTGAATGGGCTTCACCCAAAATTCCCCTCCACGACCCTCCACAAACACAAAGATCAAAACGTGCCCCGAAATCCCTACCCCGCCCCGCCTTCGCATGCACCCCGCCGTCGCCATCTTCGTACCTTCTCGCATCTTTAGATCACTACGTGGACCCTCACTGATATGGACAGTACAAGTACCACAACACAGCCTATTCTGAGCACTCCGCACGAGATAGAGTAAAATCATAAGCATTGAACTACGTATGTACCTGCAACTTCCTTCAGGATACTGGAAGGTCTTAAACGGCGATTGTGCTCTAATCGGTGCCGGAAGTATGTACGATCAACCCCCTTGGGCAATAATTTATTTTAAAATATCTTCAAATGGATCATGACCTTCGTTGTTCAACTAAATGTTCTCGTCCGGCTGACCTTGTTCAACGGGACACTGCACAATCGCATTTGCGGCTGCTTGTGGGCTGACTCTTACAAACATGAAGTCTCATCCTTATTATCAGACGAAGGGTTACAAGGAGACCCGGATCCATGATGGAAATATACACCTGTGAGCGAGGGTGAAGACCATCACTGAGTGAATGGTAAGTCTAAGCCTTTCGGCGACTCCTTCTGTTCATCGTACCACGCCATCATACGTCGAACAACCGACAATAGTTGTGAGAGTACTATTGCTTTCAAATGGCGTGGTAAAATAGGTAAACCTGCGGTGGATTACTTAAAATATGCGGCGAGTCTGATGAATTAAAAAGTTTGTTTTTTTCCTTGTTTTTTCTGTAGTGGGGAACTCGGGAGGCGGAATTATTGGATTTAATCTATGTCTTGATCTTGTAACACTGACCATCCCATAGTTGTTAAAAATTACCTTTATGGCAAAGAAGTATCTAGCATGTGGGACAGGCAGATGCACACCGTTTACAGTCTCGCAACAGCTTCCCACTGAAACGGACTCGCGATTTGGTGTCTACATGCTGCAATAAGTTGTTAGTAAATATCAAGAGTTTCAGCACTACAATGGAAGGGTGCACTTTGGACACTCCAAAGTCTTTAGGACGGAAACGTATGCATTTCGTACGATGGTTAGACAGCTCAGCAAAAGTACTCTGTGGCAGTGTCTTCGGGGCATCATTCACACATTCCGAAATGGGCCAGAATATTCGAGGCTGTTATGTGTGTATGATGGCATGAAACATGATGCATACTGCGATTTTATAGGGCATATCCAATGTAAAGAATACCACTCAAAACTAGAAGAATATATTGAGATTTGAAAGATCAGAGTAAGCAGGCAGAACGTACTCTCAGGGGTGTGAAGAACCACTTGTTCTTTCCGCCAGTGTAACGGTCCTCGAGCAGCTTCTTTATCGTCTTCTTGGCATCCTCCCGTTGTGAGGGCTCCTTGAAAGCCTCCTGTGTGACTGTGCCCTTGAGACCCTCCAACTCAAGAGCGTAGCGTGTAGGGAACAAATGTGAGTAGTTGATGACCTGAAAATTTCCAAGATTGGCCGATCGTGATCATAACCAGGACCTCAAGACGCACCTTGATGAAAGGCTTGACCTTGCTCCGACGCGCCAATTTTTTCTGACCCATACGTCTCGTTACTTTTCGGGGGTACCGCTCAATACCAGCGACGAGGGCATGGGGGTATGGTCGCTCCTTGGTTCCTTCGTCCAACTGTTTAATAACAACGACCTTCTTGCCGGCTTGACGGCCTTGGAGCACGATTGCAACCTGAGTTAAGACATTATCCCTGTTTCGATGTCGAGTGGATGGTTTTAAGATGTACCTTGCCGGGCTTGTATACTGTATTCTAATTAGCGTTTACAGAAAAATGTAGATAACGGTAACGTACCTTTGACCATCTTGACGTTCGTCGACGAGCTCTTGATTACCTCTGTTTTGTATACGTTGAAGGCAAATTCGGAGGTGAGCGGCTGTTCCCGCAGTGGCTTGCTAGTTTTTCGAGATTAAGGTTCGACATAGATCAAATTGTCGGCATTTACCTTCGGCACGAGCCGTAATGCTGCTAAGTCTAAATTGGGCTCCATATTACGAAATACCTTTGGAAGTCACAAAGGCGCCTCCTCGAACCTTCGACCCTACTTCCAGTCTAGAATCTCGTAACTTTTCCCTTCGCCCACCTGGAAACCCGCATCGATTTTATACTCGCTCTTCAAGACCTGGATAGCCGTCGATCATCGGTCAAGTATTCCACAAGTATTCCTTTATAGTCCCTCTCCTAACGACACCCGAAATTTCGTTGGACTTACTATTCAATCCCCAAACGGGTTTAGCCAAATTGCAGCTCCACCGCAGCTCTAGCAACGAGGCTTCAGACTGCGACCCGTCGCATTAACTGTGAGCCTTGTCTACACGACGCCGTAATCTGGCCTTTCTTGCCCGAATATCTATGGTTCTCAAGACGCTCTTTCTCGGCCGCTCATTCCACAAGTCGAGGCCGGTGCCACGAGTCTTCCGTTCCTGGTCTTGCCAATTGTAGAGTATGTTTCCCTGAATCGTGCCGTACTCAGGAGTGTGTTATTCAAGGCGAGTCCAAATAAAGGTTTATTCTCGACACTAGGTGTCGTAACTTCCAAAAATCTGTTGTAAGATCTAAGCAACGTGTTCTAGCCCGTTTAACTTTAAAGCCAAGGCTTGAAGTTTATCGGTGATAAATGAAGACCGTGAGGTGTACATGCAAGGATAAGACGTTATGACTTCAGCCTCGAGCGCCTTCATATTGCGGAGAGCCTTTTATCTTACCATACTTCCGCTTTACAAAAGAATGGGGACCACACCTTAGCAGCGGAAGGTAACAGCCCATGTTTGTGGGTCCAACGCATTCGGGAAGAGGTATAAACATGCCTGAGATCGCTAGTACAGGCACAACTTTACTTCCATTCTAACAGTAAATTGCCGGCTATTTCAACATACAATCCCTTACTTGTAAAAATCCTTTTATCGTCAAAAACTCTAGGTGTTCGTGATCAGATTAACAGGACATTATCCACGTTGAGGGAGAGATACAGTAAGTATGACGGTAAGAGGTATAAAAAGGCCTCGACAAGAAACCAGGAGGAAGTCCAATGAGAGAGGAAAGGAATCATGCCAGTATATAACCCCAACAGAATTATACAATCAAGCATTGAAGTCATTCATCCAATGTTAACTTTTGAAACGTGTCAGAAGACAAAAATAGAAGAGTACTATTAACGTACTTGGTGAGCAACCGATGGCGATCAAACCATTGAAACTGTTATTTTGGCAGCAAACGGGTTGCTGAGTGCTATAACCCAACATTAGTTTTCCCACTCAAAAACCTATGTACAAAATCATACCAAGAGTTCCCTCCAATTCCAATAACGGACAGAGGAGAACATGTGAGGCCAACAGCGACATTGGGGCCAACAACAATGCCAAGGAGACCAATAAGGAGAGCTGCGACGGGGTTGTTTGCTTGTGTAACGCTATTGCAGCATTGGATAGCACCAGTATTGCATTGACCAGGGGTTCCTGAGGGGGTACCTCTCTTTGCGGCTGTTGCAGGATAAGCTGGTGGCAACAAATGATATTTGGGGTAACTCACAGCCAACAGGGGTCGAACGGCGGACGGGAGGATTGGGAGAGAGCCCTCGAGCGAGACGTTCTGCATTCGTCTCAGCGGGGACAGCGCCAACAGTGGCGGCAGCAGCGGCAACGACAGCGAAGATGGTGGTAAACTTCATATTTACTGGAAAAAGTGCGTGTGGCAGCGCCGCAGGGCAAATAAAGAAAGTAAGGAGTGGACGAGAGAAATAATCTGAAAAAACGAACAAGGGCAGCTCCTGACTTTATACCTAGCGCCCTCCGGTGTCTCCGAACGGAGTTCGATTGATTGCTGAAATTACGGAAGCGATGGCGCTCGTTCTAATACGTACGCGAATACATATATTGGCCCCCGAGCGACGCGCTAATGAATTTCTCGGCTGTTTCAACCATGCTTCTTCGCATCCCTGACAGCACTCGGCTATAGCCAGTTATCGCTCAAAAATGTAAACGTTTGGCTAGAGGCTCTTGAATCCAAGGACGAAAGACATACTCAGTGCTGAATACTGTACAATCCAAAAACGGATGTGCTTACGATAAACTTCTGTCTGTTGGTTTTCTGTCTTCTGTCAGATCTTGCCGAAGGTGGACCCTGAATCAAAGAATTTTTCGATCATCAGCGAAAAGAATAGCGAAAAGAATATTTCCTGGCTAAAATACAAACTTAGTGGTAAACGTTATTACAAACTCAGACCCGAGCGAGGGTGATCTGGGCATTCACTGAACCATTCATGCTCCCTCGTTTTACTCCAGAATATTCAAGACTCAAAGAAAAAGAAGGAAAAAAAAAACCAAGGCTGCGCTAACTGAGCCGCTTGGCGGAAATTGTCCCTCTCCCAGGCTGCCAATCTAATCGAGGCATCATGTTCCGTTTTTTTTCTCAAAATGTGAAGACAAACACGTTATTCGGCAGCACAATTACTTGCCATACAAGCCTGACATGATAGCATTTCGACCCTGATTGCGACCTGGTGGCTGATGACAGGTGTTTAACGGCCTCGAGTCCTGCACAGCCAAATACGGCACACTATACTTGAACTATCGATTGCGGCGATATTTTTAGATGCTCGTCTACCAACAATCAATGAATGTCGAAGATCAACTGAGTATAATAAGTGACTGAGATAATTTCAGGAAATTATACCGTGTATGCAAACAGAAAAAAAAGAAAATGGAATCCCTGTGGAAGCCGACATGACAGTGGCACGGATTTCGACAATGTGATGCATGTTGCCACCTTGGAATGCGCAGATAACGACTTCGGCGATGGACATAGAGCGCACCGGGTACTAACATATAGAGTCCAAGGAATGCAGGTCCTGGATCGGAGGCGTTTGTTGACACAGGATGATGTTTCTTTGCTGATGGTACCCTCGCTCTCCTTAAGGGCCCGGGAAGCAGTGAAAAATGTTTTCAGTGATGTTGATCCGGGGATGATTCCATGTCGGGGTGGCTTGGAGGTAAAAGGCGTCAGTTCTCAATTCCGACATGTCAAAAACGTCGCCTGCCAACAAGAAAAAAAAACCAAGGCAATTAATACATCGTGCCACAAAACCATGTGTATCGAGTTTGAAAGTGGCGAGCGACCGCATCGAAGGAACCATGAGTTCGTTAAGCTTAGAGAAGCGGGCAGTCCAGCATGGAGGAATTAATTAACCAGAGTAAAGGTCAATTATTTCACGACTGTCATCGCGTGAGGTCCCATTCGATGCGCGGGGGTTGAAGCGCACGATAAAGCTCCACAATGATCAAAGGCTGTCACTCTCCTGGGATAGTTTGCAGTACCCCGTGGGGGCATATACCAACTTCGATCGACGCTGATCATCGAATGCTGATCATGCGCGGAAGTCAGTGGTGACGAGGCGCTGTTCCGTAGAAATGCAAGGGGAAAGCGTGCCTTAGATATCGCGAGGAACGCCATGACGGCAAACAGGATCGAAGGAAGTAATGAAAATACCTGTGGTCTACATCAGGTGGACACAAGAAATACAGTAATAAAAACCGACTTTAGCCCGATAGTGAGTCAAGAGCTGTCTTAACTCCACAACACCTTGGAATTAGACATATCTTAATCGGTTCCGCTATGTCTGCGCCCAACTTCTGTCGCCACAATCGCAGGTAACACATGGACCTAATGATAGAAACCCAGTATACCGATCGGAGCGCGTGTGGGTACTACTTGTGCGAGCAGTTGATAAAGGGGTATTGCGATATCAACACAAGTTCCCAAACATTAGGAATGACAGTGTGTACCATGGCCTGGCGTAATACATTCGGTAAAGAGAGCCAAAAGAGCAAATTCTCACAGTATCCAGGTCATCAGATGCAGCAAACAGCCTGATCCATTCTTTAGGGAGTATCGTAGGGGTAACCATCCTGGAGGCGACGTGCAAAGGGTAGAGGACATCTTCAACAACCCTGTCAACAACAATAGGACAAAAATCACGTGTACTTGTCAATAGGGGCAAACAAAATATTGTTCACTGTCAGTGCAAAGTTTTGAAGCCGTTGCTTTCTCAGCAACGTTCTTGGTACGAACGGCGCTCATTGACAAAGGCCATAGGAAACAGGATGGTGAGCACACTCCGGGAGATTCACAACTTACTCGGATGTAGCTGAACATCTGTGAAGTCCGCTTCACTCCATTTCTGTTCAGAATGCAACAACTTGTTGTACCCAAAAGCCGACCAGCAACGACGAATCATGGTTTATGCATGTCGGATCTGTCAATACGATGAGATTGGAGATAATAGCTGTGTATACAAAAACGACTTGCTGACAGTCACAAAGTAAGTCAGTCACTCGACAAATATTCGGTTAGATTGAAGAGGTCGAAGAGAACAAGTGGGAGTGACGACGGATCTCGGGTCTGATCCTACTCTTGTATGTACCTTCAATTTTTAAAGCTAAAAATACAGGGCCGATGTCATCACGCTATTTAAACAGGCTCATTCCAACATTCCTTGCCCACGTTGCGGACACGAAGAGTATGTTACCCCGTCTCCCTTGCTATGCCAAGGGCAAAATTGACCCTGCCCTTCTAGTGCTGTATTCTATCAGGATCAATCCAAACGAAAAGAGACACGGATGATCCTGTTCTTCGTCTGCACGAAGTGTAATAACAGCTTCTTGGACCCAACAATACCAACGGAGAGTAAGCCGGACATGGAATAATAGACACTGTATGTTGTCCATATATATTAGATTGATTTATAATACTACGCTTTGATTTTTTTCCCCTTTCCAGCAGGCCTCCGACCGGGATCTCTAAGTCGAACCGCCGGTCTTCAGATAGTGTGGAAGCGTCGAGGTTTATTACACAAATTGTGTCGATCTGCGTTTTGTGAGGAGCCATCTTGACACCGCGTACATGGCTGCGCCGGAAATGGTTAATGTCTGTTGATCGATATCAAACACAGTTTCACGCCACTTGAAAAGAAGACCCTACCGCGGACCAGATGGAAGGGCGCCTATAGATTTTTCACACCATTTGAATTACGCTCATCACGGGCGAGGAATAAAAACACTTACATCCAATGAAATTGGCTCGTCAACAGGGCTCCATTTATAGATGTTCCTGTAACAGGGACTCAGCAGAGTATAAATTAAAAACCATTCATCACACACCAACTAGGCCGATTATACCTAATAATAATCAAATTTAAGATCGAGTAACGCAGGTCAAAATCAAAAAGACAAACCAGAAAAGGCGAAGGCGACACCGATACGAGCACCGATCTCATTTACATCTGTTGCCAACGATGCTAGTACAAGAAAAGGATGAGTTGGTGTGGGAAGTATTAACCGCGGTGGACTAACCCAGCACGGCTGGCGACAGCGAAATCGCTAAAGAACATTCCATTGAACCTCAATGACAACCAACATTCGATCAAACATACCTCCTCCGGAGAAAAATCCATAGATAACAGCAAAAACAACTAAGCCCCCGGCGTTCTTTACGCCCAGGATTGAATACATCAGGGCTCCCATACAAAACGTGAAAGGGATAGCCATGTTGTAGACACCGTATCGAGGGGCGAGGAAAGCAGGTACGGTCCGGCCAAAGATGGATGCTGCATTCATAATTGATAACTATCGAACGAACGTTAAGGCCTTGCCCGTTGACGCCCAGATTAATTGACCGGCTTACACAATAGAAAGCGAATTGCTTTTCGATTCCGTGGGTCGTCGCGTAAAGTTGAAGGTAAAATGTCGGGAAGTGCAGCCCAAACATCACGAACAACCCCCTGCAAATCCATCAGTTGGCGCCACTGATGCGAGAATGAAATACTCACCCGATGAGCGTGAATAGGTAAGGCGTGTCGCGTACAAATTCAGCAATAGGGATAGCACTCCCGACCTTTTTCGGGGGAAGTCGTGTCCGCATGCAAAGGTTCGCAATAATGAGTAGACCCGCATTGAATCCAGTACTTATCCGGACACCGTTGGCGAAACCAATCTTTCCGTGGAAAAGAGAATTGAGCATGATGGGATGAATAAGTGAGCCTAGTATAGGTCAGTCTCGTTTCGACGTATTATCATCAATGTGATTCACGTACCTAGGGCGGTGCCGCAGGCGACAACACCCATGGCGAGCGGCCTGTGCCGTTGAAAGTAATGGGACACAACAGCGAGACCTATTAACTCATTAATACCACCCACAAAGATTTTGCTTTGTATAGGTCTTACTGGGGATATACGTCACGCCAGCAGCCAAACCGCCCCCAAGCCCTTGGGCAAGAAATACCTAATCCGGCAGGATTAACGGATGCAAAAAGAGAGAAAGAACTCTTTGAAAAATCACTTGATAATAGCCGTTCTCGTGCGATAGCGACAACATGAAAACTACAACAAAATAAGAATGGGTCTTCTAAATAAACATGACACAACGTACATGAAAAAACGTGCAACAGGGAGCCCCCAATCATCAGGTGGTGGCTGTGCGAGAACAGGGTTAACACAGCCCTGAATGGTCTTGGTGACACATTTTCTTACAAGTAGCCTCTGTCGAAAGCCCTACCAGTGAAGATTCCGCTTGCAAAAATCACAAAGATCTGGACACCGCCAATCCAGCTAATTGGCCATCAGCATGTACAAGTAACCGGGGAAAATCCAGTGACATACCCAATATCACTTGGCGAAAATTTAGTCAGGTAGTCCCTGACATAAAAATCTGCGCCATGCGGTTATTAGCATGAGGTGGGCTCAAGGAATTCTTTTCTTTTCGTTTACTACATCCCAGCATCAGTACTAGAGCATTAAGAAGCAGATTGCGGACTAACCCGTCGTATACTCCGAAGGCGTTGGTATAGCTGCAAAGATATTTTAAGCAAAGAAGCACAGAGAGAAAGGGATTATGACGTACCCGAAGGTTGCGAATTGCATCAATGACCTGTCTCGAAGCTTCGTAAAAAACATGGCCAGTGGAAGGAAAAGTAGTATAACGCACGCGCCGAATAGCGTTGACCAACCCCAAAAGCCACCCTCTGGATACACTTCCTCAGGCTCCAAAATCGGTTCATCGTGGATACTGGCCGCAGAGCTGGTGACGATGCCCTTTTCCAAGTTCTTCTCTTCAATCTTCTCTCGAGAGCCAGTGACTGCAGTCTGTTCGGATTCCGACATCGTTTTTGAAAGGGGGGGTGGGGATCGTTCTGTGCAATTAAAAAAAATTAAAAAAAGAACGACGGTGTGGTCAAAAAGAAAGGACACGCCGACTCAGTGCTGTTATTCATCACACTCGTTTCAAGGACATTTGAATTTTAAGCGACTCTCATGGGCCCAGGTCAAAAGGCGGTGATCATCCGCGGACCGAGGTACAACCAGAGTACCACATCAATCGTACGCGTTACGTAAGCGTGGCAGCCTGGGTAACCCAGAGTTACCGCGGGCGCAGCAAAGGGAGTCGGGGGCGGGTGGCCAGAATACATAAGCACTTCAGCATTTAGAACTGGAGTGGAAAAAGTCGGCCAGGTAAGCCCCGGAATTATGCACTATGCTCTATGAAGCCGTCCGAATTTTGACGGTTGGGATAAAAACAGCTTCGTGAATCACAAATCTGATTCACGTTCCATACTTACCATGGCAGGTCGAGTCAAAGTTTGAGAATTCCGGGTAAACTTTTCAAACCTCACGTCGTCTCAAGGTCCGGCCTAAAAACGCTCTGGACGCGGCACGCCATGATTTGGAGCAGTGGCAGGCCGAAGCCGCCCCCCATCACCCAATGGTACCCAGGTGACCAGACTAACCATATCAATGGGTGCCAGCTTCCCCTGTGTTGAGGTTGAAAAGGCGCAGACTCACTTGGAAAGGCATAGGTTCATTGACACGAGTACGGCATTATGGAGTAAATGCTTTTTCAACAGCGAATGGAGACGCGCCCAAGTCATAAACACAACTCACAAGTAGCCATAATAGGGGCATAGAGAAGCGCGCGGAGTCATATGGGACCGATCTGAATTTCGCTGACGCCTATTAAAATTGTAATATCTTCAGCAGTCGGGTACACGGCACGCGCCGGTGTCTGTCAACATGGAGCGTCTCTGTTTCATTGTTGCAAGTGCCACGGGGGCTCCGAGTACGGTATTATATATATTACTCAGCTTATAGGCTGTAGGTAGCACGTGCGCCATGTATTGGGCGTAATTCAGTCAATATCGTGTGGCCCGGCAGCATATACCAGGGCTTGGCGCGTTCATATTACACAAAAATGGCGCCTTTACGCCGCGCGACGAGAAATCGGGCCACGAGCAAGAGAGAAGCACCCACGAGCATCGCGGTCTGAAGAAGCCTCGGTAAGATGAAATTAACACATCAGCAAAGTTATGACATACCCCTGCGAATATTATCGCACGCCTAGGTCAAAATGTTATTAAACACCGTCGTCATACCCAGACCAGAATAATTAAACTTACCACCAATAGAATTCCGTTGTGAGGAGTGCTCCAGCGATAGGTGTCGCTTAACAGGTTTAATCAGATGCTAGGCCAGAAACGATATGAGTGGATCTTTTACCAAACAACCCGATTATTCCTAACCTTGGATGTCAGTAAAATAAATGAAGTACAGTCAGCTTACTGCTTACCATTAAAGGCGAAGAAGATGCCAATACGTGCTCCGATTTCACCCATATCCGTGGCAAGTAGCGCTACGAATACCTTGGTCTCAACGAGTAATCATAGGGTCGAAGATCAAGGATGACTCACATA
Organism: Collybia nuda; assembly: GCA_015584075.1. Lineage (NCBI taxonomy): Eukaryota > Fungi > Basidiomycota > Agaricomycetes > Agaricales > Clitocybaceae > Collybia > Collybia nuda. The sequence goes on from MU150299.1 coordinate 97,868, forward strand.
GCATGGGAGGGAGGAGCGTAATTCCTATAAAAATCTTGAACAGGCCATTTAAAAAAAAAAAGAATTCATGGTAGACTCACCACCACCAGAAAAGAATCCAAAAAAGACGGCGAAAACGATGATCCCCTGCTCGTCCTTAACAGCCCCAAGACTGTATGTGACTGCAGCCATCCCAAACATGAAGAATGTTATCATATTGAAGACCCCTATTTTAGGAGCGAGAATTGTTGGGATAGTACGGCCTATGACAGAAGCAGCGTTCATGATCGGGATCTTAATTTCGTTGTAATCAGTAACCGAGCACCCATGTACAGGATCACTATACTGACGCAATAAAATGAGAAATTGCGATCTACTCCGTGGGTTATCGCATTGAGCTGCAAGAAGAAAATAGGGAAGAAAAGGCCGCATACTATGAGCATTCCTCTGCATATTGAACATTCAATTCCATGATCCTTTTTTACGATTAAAAATAGGTATGACTTACGCTATCACTGCAATGAGGTAGGGAGGATCGTGAGCAAACTTCGCAAGGGGGATGGCCGTCCCTGTCCTCTTTGGTGGAAGCCTGGTTCTCATCATACAATTGGCAATAATGAGTAGACCGGAATTCAATGCGGCACTGATTCGGACGCCGTTTTGAAAGCCGACAGGGCCATGAAAAAGCTTGTTGAGCATGATGGGGTGAAGAGTAGCCCCTGCACGCCAGGGTTACTTTAACTTGGTAGTTGGAGTTAACACTTTATGCTCACCTAACGCAGTACCAGACGCTACAATACCCATTGCTAGAGGACGATTACGCTTGAAATAGTGGGATACTACGGCCAAACCTTATGCCAAGAATATATAAGCCACTGTCTTGTTTCCAGAAGAGAATGAATAACTTGGTATGTAAACTATGCCTGCCGCAAGTCCCCCTCCTAGAGCCTGACTGAGGAATATCTAAGTGGCGAAATATGTCAGTCTTGATATACAATATATTGCCCGATGATCCCACTTGGTAATACTGATTTTGGTGCGATAGCGAGAGCATGAAGTCTAGTACCCCTCGATTAGTAGATATATAATTTGTCGGATAGCGATCGTAACGTACAGCAGAAGGAGTGAAGGATTGCACCACCGATCATCATGTGATGACTTTAAAAACCGATGTTAGTGTACTGGCAATCGTAGGCGATCCCAAACTCACAAGTAACCACTATCGAATGCCCTTCCAGTGAACAACCCCGCTGCGAACGTTAAGAATATCTGAGTGCCTCCGATCCATCTAAGGATTGTCAGTCAAAAATGAAAAAGGGTCGTTAGGAAGACACACCCTATTTCGCTCGGGGTATAGTTCACAAGGTATTCACGGACATAAAAGTCTTCGGCAGTCGTAAGGGGTGGAAACAGATGACAGAGATGTTATATACTTTGGCCAATCGCAAGTCAGTGATATCTCTCCCGGTGAACTAGAAAAAGAAGCCTCACCCTTGATAGACGCCGAAAGCATTCGTGTATCTGCCGGGTTGCTATTAGGGCTTATAAACTACACGACCGTGCTAGAAATAAACTGACCCAAAGGTAGCGTACTGGACCAGCGTGCTATCAAGATTTCCAATTTCAGCAGGCGAGCTCCAACTGACGATGACAAAAAAAAAAGAACCACGCACGCGCCACACAGAGTTGACCAACCAGCCCACCCGCCTTCGGGGAACTCATCTTCGATTTTCTTCGCTTGAGTCTCGGAGCCCGCTTCTAATGAACCTCCCTTCTCCGACATTTTTTTTTTGACTTTGGAGGCGGGTGCTTCCAAGGCAAGAGTTGGAGAGTAGAGCTTGGAGCTGGTGAGAGTTAAAGGCAAAGGTGCGGCACACCCTGGTATCTTGGGCTGCCTCGGCAATGAGGACGCCTGTCTCCGAACATATACATCCCCCATGGGTCCTATCGTATCATATCAGGGGCAGTCGACATGCAAAACCATAACCCGATGGGTCGATGACCGATGACCGACCCCATACTGACCGGCCGTTGCTCTCCCCCGTCGTCGTCTTGGCTTCGATCATCCATCCATAACGCCCTGAGAGAAAACGTGCTTTAAGCGTTGGTGGTTTTAATAAAAGCTGCCACCGATTTTGCCAGGACGAAGCTGCTTCGTCGTCGTTCGTGTCGGTGAACTCAGGGCGACACACACATGTAAACAACGCGTACACTGGACCCGAAATCATGCCGGGCCGGCAAGGGCCGAGGTCCAGGACATCCCTTATTTTTAGATTCCGTTAGCGAGAATGAATGTATGGTAGTCCGCGGTATATATACACATGTGCTCTATCAACTGGAATTCACTTTGTAATGGATTAAACTAATTGTGTCCCTCTTCTGCGCGCTACGAGGAATCGCGTAATAATATAGCAGCAAGCACCACTCAGCATCGTTGTCTGAAAAACGAGGATCAGTTAATTTTGGGTCATTGATTTCAAAGATAATGAATACGTACACCCCCAAATATAATCGGCCGCCTAATTTGTTTTTGGTCAGGTGGGAAGGGCCAATGGGGCATGCACTCACCACCAGTGTAGTTCACTTGTAAGGAGTGCGCCTGCAATGGGGATGGCTGTGGCATGTCAATTGAAATATGGACCTGAAACGTTGCTTCATATAAAACACCTACCGAAGAGGCCTATCGTACCTAGGTAGAACGTAAGAATCGTCACATAGGAAAGAAACCGGTCAAATTTTACCAGACAACGCAAATGAGACGCCGATCCGTGCGCCAATCTCGTCCACGTCTCTAGCGAGGGACGCTGGGTATAAAGTACCTTGAATTAGGGTACCCGGTGTGGACATGTAAAGAAAAATCACCAACCGAGCATTGCCGGTGTGAGAGCAACCCCTGGGATAATAAACGTCATGCGGAGGAAGTGAGGGTCTAATGATGGCCCGACATACCTCCGCCAGAGAAAAACCCATAGATGGCCGAAAATGCAATGAGGCCGTTGGTGTTGGTGACGGCCCGAAGACTAAACATCAAGATTGACATGCACAAGGTGCATATTATCGCCAAATTAATTACACCGACTCTTGGGGCGAGGGTAGCTGGAATAATGCGACCGAGGATAGAAGAAGCATTCATTATAGGAAACTATAAGGGGGTCAGAATTATATTAAAGCTGTGATAGAGTTTGGACTAACACAATATTGTACAAAGCCTTGCCCAAAACCATTGGCGTTGCCGTAAAGCTGGAGGAAGAACACGGGAAACGAAAACGCGCAAATGATAAGCATTCCTCTACATCACGTTATCATAATGCATAGCGTAAAGTAAAGACCGGACTTACCCCAGAAGTAAAAATAGATATGGAACATCCCTGGCAAACGCAGCGTAGGGAATTACAGTTATGTTTTTCTTTGGAGGTAACCTCGTTCTCATCATCAAATTGGCGACAACAAGAAGGGAGGAGTTTAGCACGGCACTCATTCGAACAGCGTGAGGAAAACTACGAGCATCGTGGAGCAAATGATTGAGCATGATCGGATGGAGTACAGCGCCTGTGTAGATGCTCAGTAGGGCATTAAAAGCGATCTAGGTAAATGATTTACCTAGAGCTGTTCCTGCAGCCACTAGGCCTATAGCCACAGGAAGATTTCTTTTGAAATAATGTGACCCAATCGCTACACCTGTAGGGAGACGGTTAGGAAGTTCATGCTAAAGATATTAGAATGTGCAAACATGGCGTGTAGATGATTCCTGCACCCAACCCTCCTCCCAGGCCCTGACTGAGAATGATCTATTGGTTGCACGATTAAGAGACAGTCACCCACGCAAAGAAGCTTGTTACCTGATAATATTGGTTTTCATGGGCGAGTGAGAGCATAAAAACTATAGAAATGGTCAGTGGCCATGGTATCGAACATGATAACACTTGTGTACAAGAGAATGCATGAAGAAGTGATCCTGCTATCATTAGATGGTGGCTTGAGTGACCGTGTTAGCTAACAATACATTGTAGTATGAACGAGCTCTCTCACAAGTAACCTCGGTCAAACGCTCTCCCAGTGATAATGCCACTCCCGAGCACGAGAAATATTTGTATCCCGCCTATCCAGCTGTGCGGTGTTTTAAAATGATAAGATGACTAGAAGGCACAAATTCTACATACCCGATACAACTCGGGCTGTAATTTGAAAGATACACTCGTACATAGAAATCTTTATGAAAAGGTCAGTAAATTTCACGTCTCCACGATCCAGACATAAGCACTGAATGTCAAGTAAGTTGAGGAAATATTCCGATTAAAGAGGACACACTTACCCTTGATAAACCCCAAACGCATTTGTGTACCTGAAAAGTGTTACAAGCGAGAGTATAGTCAAAACGTGCTCTTGACATACCCGAACGTGGAAAACTGGACCAAAGCACTATTTTTGGAACACTGATCAAATTCTGTCCAAGTTACGACAGGCGACCCCCCCCAAAAGGAGGATCACACAGATCACGTACGCTCCGAGAACAGTCATCCAAGCCTGCCAACCACCCTCCGGAAAAGTCTCCTCCTCCACATCGTCCCCTGCATTTTCGGAGTGCTGCACTATCGTCGTATCGGGAGTTTCGGGGTCCGACTTGTGCTCAGACATGGCTGTTGTGAGGGTCCTCACGAAGAGGTGGTGGGGGTGGTGATGGTAGTTCGAGAAAGAAAGCACTTGAAATAGGCCAGCTAGTATGGCACTCGCCAAACCTTGGCAACCAAAAAACCGGCAGAAAATAGATCGAGTTGGGAATATTCAGGGCTGAGAAACTCAATTGGCCTATGGAACCGAAAAATCAATTGTTACCCACCTGGCCCGGCGTAAATTATTGGGTGCGGCCTGCGTTCTTCAGTGCCTGCCACGTCGTCCCTTTTTTTTTTTTCCTGAATCGTTCGGAATCCACAATGATTAACATTGACGTTTTTATCATTGGATAGAGCGCCAGCACAGAACGGCAATAACTCGAGAATCGTAAAAAAACTCACGCGATCGCATAGCACACGACGCCAATGGGCTCAAGTGACTATCGGGGTTTCTCGTTTGTATTGCGATAAGCATTGAGGGATGCCCTCGTTCGGTACACTGGAGTTTCTAAGCGGGAGACAGCGGCCCGTTGACGAGATGGAAATTGCGCACAGAATGGCCCGTTTGCGCCCGTGACCTAAAGGAAGTCTGACTCCCGTGGGACGACTCGACCGAAACTATGGATATCTATAGAGTAGAGTGTGTGGCTTTCAACGTAAGTGGCGTTATTCTGTGCATTGAAATAGAACATAGAAAGATATACCTTTCTACGGACCTCAGTACGAACGGAAGCCCTCGCACACCCCTGGAATCGCCTGTGTCAATGGTGAGTAGGTATTTGAAAATACTAGGTGTCCTGCTGAATAACGCAGTCTAGATGGATATGAACTGGGTTTGGATAGGTTTCTTGCAACATAGTCACGGGGAGACTTTGACTGGGAGGGTGTCCGTCCTCGAGCGGGCCTTTGGGTCACCGGCCGAAAGTTACCGATGATAGCCGACCACTCGTCAACCACCGGTAACTTAGCATTCTTAAAATTTTTTAATTCGCTGGTAGCGCCTAACACGGATTCCTGCCAGTATAGCGAGCGCCTACTCTGCAGAATCTATTTTTCTCGGCTGCTCACAACATTCGCTAGACCACATGAGCCGCACACACGTAAGCTGAATTTGATTATTCGTGGAAGATATGATGGACAACACCGTACTCACCGCATCCCCCCAAAATTTAAGATGATGACTCAAGCTCAAGCACCCCAATTGCCAAGGGCCTCGACATGACAAGAGAAAGGCGCGATGAAACTCGCCTTTGATCCAACCACGTTTCGACGTTTCGGTATCCAAGAACATAAGATCCGCCCTCCTCCGCTCGCTCCTGGTTCCTGGAAAATATCTTACCGCCGGCTCCTCGTTTTCCCCCCGGAACCGACCCGGAATCCATAAAAACGATGACCTATATTTTAAAGAGGACACCCACCTACCCACGCCCCTTGGTTCTCTTCTGATCTCTTTGTCGTTGGATCTACTTGCTTTACGTGTAAATTTTGTGACGATCGAAATATCAAGGCTGTTTATATTCTAATCAACAGACAACCGTCACGGTGACGGATTTCGAATTGTATTTGTTGACTGTATGTACAGAAACTGTCTTGGGGCGTCGACGAAAAAACAGACTGATTCGGGCGAAAAACAAGTTGTAGTGATCTCTCTCCCAATGTCGCGTCGAAGCACAGACCTAGATTCGGAGAAGGGTAGCACGTCGACCCTTGCGAATGATCAACATGACGTTGAGACCAGCGAGAAAACCAAGGGTGCAGATTTCCCCGAAGGAGGATGGAGGGCTTGGTCTGTTGTATTGGGAATGCAAGCCTATTTTTTTAAATTTTTATTTCACGCTCAGACGGCTAATACTTTTTTCTTGTAGCTGGATAATCCAATTTTGTACATTCGGGTGCGTCCATCCTATATACCCACTACGATTGAAGCTAATATGATTATTTTAGCTATACAAATGCCTATGGTGTTTATAACGGTATACACAATACTGTAATCGTGACTTCTTTTTACTGAAACGATTGGGATAACAGATTTTTACGTTCGGGAGTACCTCGTTGGAAAGTACACCTCATCTCAAATTAGGTATGGTAAACCACCTAATTCCCCATATCATCGGCTAATTCTATCCTATCTAGTTGGATAGGGAGCGTTCAACTTCTCCTGACTCTATCGGTGGGCCTCATATCTGGGAGAGGCTTCGATACTGGCTATTAGTGAGTGAATCCACCACACTCAAGTAGTGTTTACCTATTTTCCTGCTTAGTTATCACCTGATGATTGGAGGCTGCTCACTGTTCGTCTTCTGCCTATTCATGCTCTCCTTATCCCAACCCGGGCAATACTATCAGGTCCACATCCCCCCCCTCTCCCAACACATTTTTTATCTGATGTTATTACCAGGTATTCCTCACGCAAGGCTTAGGCCTCGGAATGGCCATCGGCGTAACCTACGTCCCCGGAATGGCACTCCTATCCCAATACTTCCACCGGCGGCGGTCCCTAGTAATGGGCATCGCAGCGTCTGTAAGCAGTCTCTCTTCCCACCGCCCGCAACAAATATATCAACGATCATAGTAGGGTTCGGCAGTCGGTGGTGCACTCCACCCGATCATGCTCAATAAATTATTCCATGGGCCTATGGGCTTCCACAATGGTGTACGTGCGAGTGCGGGGATGAACTTGGGTCTCCTCGCGTTTGCGCTCTGTCTGACGAAGCCTAGGCTTCCGCCGAAAGGGAACCAGGTTAGCTTTGTCAGTACCCTGCGGGTGTTTGCGCGCGATCCGCCGTATGTGATCATGATCCTCGGGTAAGCTGGTTGTGTGACTCTTTGAGTGGGGTGAAGGGGTTTTGATCAGGTTTTTTGGTATTTTAGGACCGTGCTTGTTTTCGCTGGTCTCTACTTTCCGATTTTCTTCGTACAGTTGAACGCCATCAAGAATGGGATCGACCCCGAATTGGCGTTCTACACGGTCAGTGCCCATGATATTCCAACGTTTTATGAAATTCCTAATGATAATCATTTTTAGATCGCAATCTTGAACGGAGCAAGCGTCATCGGACGAGTTATTCCCAACTTGTTGGTCCACCGGATTGGTGTATTCAACGTCTTGATCCCATGTATAGCTATTTCCGGGCTTCTGGTGTTCTGCACCCTTGCCGTAAAAGATGTTGCTGGTACTATGAGCTTCACAGTCCTATACGGCTTATTCTCTGGAGCATGTATGTATTCCATTTTGTATACTCTTCCTCGCCTCATTTTTTTGCCTGTAGATGCTGGATTGATCTCTCCCCTCATTACGAGTCTGGCAAAGAACGATTCTGAAATCGGGGCTCGCATGGGTATTTGCTTCACTTTTACTGGTGCGTGTATATCCATCCTTCTTTCCTAAAATGTGTACTCACTATCTGTTTATCTAGGTATTGGTGGTCTCTTTGGTATGTCTTCCTATGATTTTTGTGGTGAAAATACCCTGACCTGCTGTTCCAGGCACACCAATCGCTGGTGCACTGCTGACAACTTCCTTCATATGGTGGCGACCCATTCTTTTCGCAGGCCTCTGTGTGACGTGCGGAACTTCTTGCTTCTGCGTCTCTCGATATCTCGTGTCCAAGCGGAAGAACACGCAATGGCTGTGAAGGGGTCTCTACACACGTTTTCCTATTTCTCTCATCATCATAATTTCATTCACGCACGAAAAACCCATAGATGCTGTATCCTATGATCTCCTCTTACAAAATTCCCTTATCGTACATGATCATGATATCATACGTCATTGATTCGAGTATTCTCACGACGGACATGGATCTTGTGTTTTAAATTTTTTGTATCAATTAATTAGATTAATGTCGTATTACCATAGAATCATGATTATACCGTCTCACCGCGCGGACCTTGCGACTAGTAATCATTAATTAATCAAATTGAAAATGGTTACCATTACCTCTCAGAGCCTCTCAGGAGCTAGGAGTCAGACCTAGTCAGGAGTCAATGGCTTTGGCTATGAATAAACAACGGTCAACACCGGGCCCTCTGCTTACGATCGCGACAGCCAACGTAAAGGAAGCACTCATTCTTGTCGATTTTCACAACTTCCTCCCGTACAGTTACGACTTATGGCTCACTTGCGCCCTATTTCGTCACTTTGTCCATGCCTCACGCAAGCCTCATGGAAGAAACATACCGCCACCAAACCTCCGCTGCTTCTAAAATAGGGTGAAATCACTGACAATCACAATGTGTTGGCCTCGGCGAGAACTCCGACCTTGCACATAGATAGGGTCGAAACTGTTTCCGGGCCAACATGAGCGTGGCCGGGCGCAAAAGAATATTTTTAGAGTCTCTGGCATGTTCTGCGTCAACTACCCAGGAGTGCTTGTCATTGAGGGTCTGGCCGACCGCCGCGGTCCACAATTTTTTTTTGTAAGCAAGCATGATTTCAGAAAATAAAGGGATCATTATCGACATCATAACCGGTACTGAATGACAGTGGAGTCAATGGCTAGCTTCGTCATGGCCTGGAGGTCTTCTTCGCATACCCGACGTATTCTCGGCGACACACTCTTATCGCACCAACTGACCGACGCCACCCTTGGGAAATGGCACTCCCTGAACACACCTTCAGAGGCTGCTGGGTGCCGGCGGCAACGATAATGATAATCTGCTGTACTGCAATCGTTTGACATTTAATCGATAAGATACCGGACGACCGCCGGGTTTCAAAATGCCTATGCTGATCATGACGCTGCCCAATACTCGGGCTAATAACGCTTTCTCGGTGCCTCCTCTGTACCCGGAATCCCATTGGGAACATGATCAGCACAAAAGCCGCCTCCCAGCTCTGGGACGATTTTGCCACTGTTAATGTACCCATACCATGGCCGAGTCCGACCCCGAGGCAGATAAAATAGCCTGCCACGTTCACAGGATAACTTTTATGTGTTTTCAGGGAAAAGAAATGGTCTTCTAGTTCAAGCTTCCATGCCGGACAACTGTACGCTCCATGATTTGTCATAATTTCCGGAGGTTTCTATGGGCAGACAACACGACGCGACGGTTAGCTATGGCGGGTGAAATGACTTTTCGGGCTTGTATCGGGCTCTGGAAATAGGCCGGGGATAACCGACCTTACTCATCCCCAGGCGGATTCTAATTTTGCGCCTCGGGGATTGGTCGTCAAGACCGAATGGCGTGCATGTACCGCAAAATCGATGGAATGTTAAAAGGCCAGCGACACGGGTCATCCTTCTTTGCTGTCCCCTCCCAAAAATGCAAGCCAGTGATAATAAGCAATCCATCTCGGACCCAGAGAAGGCGGGAACACCAACCGACTCGCGTTCTGGAGTCACCCCAACGCCTCCACCGGAACCTCCCAAGCCTGCTCCCTTCCCAGAGGGAGGTCTTCAAGGATGGTCCACTTTGGCTGGAGCGTGAGTCCAACAGCGCCTTCTCCAGTATTTCCCGTGGCTCAATTCTCCTTTCGTTGTTTCCAGAACACTCGTTCAATACTGCACTTTCGGGTATGTGGATCACCGTGCAATCCCCTTGTGAATACTTTGAGGCTGATTTTTTTTTTTTGATTCTTAGATATACCAACGGTTTTGGTGTCTATCAGGATTACTACGTCCGTCGCTACTTGACAAACTATACACCGAGTGAGATCGGGTGAGGAGCTTCCACTACTTCCAGAAACTCTCAAAAAAAAACTTATGTGCATGTAATGCGAAACAGATGGATCGGAGGAACTCAAATTTTCCTTATTTTCTCCATGGGCATTCTCACCGGCAGAGCTTTCGATCGAGGTTACTTGTAAGTCCGCCGCTTAGCTCTCATCAATTCTTCACCTTAACAATCGGACAGCTATCATCTCATGATCACGGGAGCATTCCTCCACGCACTCGCCTGTGAGTATAGGCTCAATCCGCCCCTGGTTGTAGTACTGATAATGTTTTTTTTCCAATCAGTGTTCATGCTTTCGCTCTCGCATCAAAATGCATACTATCAGGTAAAGATTCCACTTAACCCTCCCATTGAGTGCGAGTCCGAATATCATTTAGGTTTTCCTCGCGCAAGGTATCTGTTTGGGAGCATCATGCGGACTGTGCTATATCCCGAGTATGTTCCTCGAAGGATCATATTATTGTTTTTTAAACTCGCGCTTATCCAATTTAGGTCTTACAATCGTGTCACATTACTTCCAAAGACGGAGACCATTCGCGATGGGAATTGTTGCCGCTGGTTCCGCTCTTGGTGAGTCGACAGCGGGTGCCCAGGTGTCTGTAATGTACTAATCCACCGAAACAGGCGCCGTTATCCACCCTATCATGCTCAATCGTTTCTTCAACGGCTCACTGGGATTCCACAATGGTGTCCGTGTTAGCGCAGCCATCAATACATTCCTCCTGATCATCGCCAATTTCATGATGCGTACCCGACTCCCCGCAAGGAAAACCGGAAAGGCTATCCCCATCGTCGAGTTCGCTCGCGATCCCCCCTACGTCTTTGTCGTTATTGCGTACGCTTTACTTTTATTCTGCATGGAGGTCGTATGCTTACTTACTCGGGGCTTTCTGATCAGTGGTATTCTCCTTTTCGGCGGACTGTTCTTCCCTGTCTTCTATCTCCAAACGAATGCCATCCAACATGGTGTTGATGCGACCTTTGCGTTCTACTCGGTATGGAGAAATCTTTGTAATTCCAGACATATGAGATTGACGATTGTGTTGTTTATCTAGCTGCCTATCCTCAACGCGGCCAGTGTTGTCGGACGAACGCTGCCAAGTCTATTCGCACCGAGATTCGGAGTTTTCAATTTGATCATCTTCTTCACTGTCGGGGCTGGAATCACGATTCTGTGCATGACTGCGGTGAAAGATGTCGCTGGAACAGCCTGTTTCGCCGTCTTCTTTGGTTTCTGTTCAGGAGCTAGTACGTGCTTATAGGCTGAACACTGGGATTTCTTGTCTTATTGTTTCTTCCCAGCGATCTCACTTGTTCCTCCCGTTCTTGGTTCGTCAACTCGGGCACATCGGAGTAAAAATGGTGATTGACCTTTATAAATAGGAATCTTGTCGAAAGATATGTCCGAGATCGGCGCACGTATCGGAATTGATTTCTTCTTCTGTGGTATGCCCTCCGGTGTTGTTAACTTCGGTCTGCATTTCTGATTATTCTCCAGGATTCCTCGGTCTTTTCGGTATGTTGAATCGATAAGGACGGTGTGTTCGTTTTTGTTCTAAACGTCCCATTTTAGCCACACCCATCGCCGGTGCTCTCTTGACAAGCGAGTTCATCTGGCTGCATGCAATTCTGTTTGCCGGGGTATGTAGCCTTCCCTATAGCCTTCGCCTTGACTCCAAACTTACGCCTTTTACGTAGATCATGATGATCGCTTCCGGAGGCTCCTTCGCCATTGCACGCATCTTTGTTGCGAAGCGCAGGGGTACCCAGATCACGTAAGGACATTTGCACCAAAATACGAAGCCTCGAACCATACGAATCGACGACTTGATGCGCATATATGTACATAAATACACGATACCTAGAGTTACCCATTCCATTCCATACAACCCCACCGCTCGCCCATGGGCGGGGGACGACCATTAACATTTGCTTTGGAGAGTATATCCCTTTCATAATAGGATTCTTTTTTTTTTATCTTGCAAGTGCGGTTCCGATATGTGTGTGCGTGGTGGTGGGCATTGGGATTCTTCTGTGATTGCGAGAGGTAGGACAGGTATGTTTTCACCTCGGCCCGCCGAAAGATTGGATTGCAGCTATCATCGGATCGATGTTGGCTGCCCCGGGTCGTTGGGGGGTGAAGGATTCGCGAGATAACGACTATCTGTTATCTGCCTTGAGGCCGAGGAAATCGATATTTGTCGACTCGTACCGAAGTGGCCTGAAATCCCCATCCAGGGGTGTGTTCAGACCATAAGTGCTTTCCTCCGACCTATCCCGAAACCCCACCATTACGTGGTAAGATTATTTTATATACTTGGACTTGTTGCAATTGTGGGGTTGCGTTTCATAGACTTTTAATAGTTTGAATTTCAAATTGGGACTCGGGAGTTGGAGCAATAATAGAACTGTTATGTATTTTATGAGTGTTTCAACAAAAAAGGGGAAATGAAAGTACTGTGTTTGTCATTTTTCTGAGCGGAAGTTAAATGCCAACTCGACGGTAGGGTGTGTCAAGGATAGGCAGTGCGTGTGCAAGTCACAATCGGCTATGGGAGTTGAGGGAGCAGACTGCGGAATCCAGAATCCGCGCTTGCTCCGAACCTCAACAGCCCTGAAATTCAAACCAGGATGAAGCTCGTCCACTTGGTCTATATCCATGGATTTCAAGGTACGGGTCACCAAAGGACCCATAACCGTATCGATTGAATGAACTCGCCTCCTTAGGCAATGATACCACTTTCCAGGTGAGCCGTACAAGTGGTTGCAGTCCCACCGCAGTTACTCAAGCTCCGTACAGTCTTTCCCGACCGACTTGCAGCAGCACCTCTCGGAACGAATACCCAAGCATTTAGATATCCAGATACAGACGAGTCTATACCCGACTTATAGGAGTGTGAAGCCTATATCATTCGCGACGAAGAATTTCTTGGAATGGTGTGTTTTTTTTCCCCAGAGATTCTTCTTATTGTGGGTGAGGGGTGACGTCGATCTAGGCTGACCACACAACCCCCTGGGCCCGTCATAGTTCTTGGGCACTCCATGGGTGGTCTGCTCGCCGCAGATGCGGCGACAGACCCTTCCAACAACCCAGACAGATACCCTGGCGCGAAGCCAAATCGCATCATAGGCATGATCGCGTTCGATACTCCATACCTTGGGATGCACCCGCACGTTGTTATTAGCGGGATTGCGTCGCTTTTCCCGAAGGATGATGGGAAGGAGAAGAAGACGGAGGGCGAGATGAACGATCATCCCGAGGTCAATATCGTTGATAAGGGGGTCACGAATGATTGGGAAGCATTCAAGAACAGCTCGAAAGGTATGTGAACGTATTGAATATTGAATCTCTACTACTTATTCTTCAAAACGATAGACACAGGCCAGAGGCCAACATCTATTACGTCGGACAGCCAATCAAGCGCCCGAATAGCATCTCCGGCTCCTATCCCCAACCCCCCATCGACGTCATACGGATCACCTCCCCACTCCCCACCCCCATCACTCAGCCCCTCCCCACCCCCATTTGTCGACCGTGCGTTCTCCTTCCTATCTTCCCACTCCAACGACCCCCTCGTGCGCTGGGCACGCAAGCACGCGGACGATCCATTCAGCGCCAGCAAACGCTGGGTCATCGAGCGGTTCCAATTCGGCTCGTGCATGTTCGATCCCAGTGGACTCAAGGATCGGTATTCTCGGCTGGTGGGGTGGCAAGGGGGTGTATGGGTAAATTATTGGACGCAGACTGTGCCGAAGCCAGCGATCAAGGGCGAAGACACGCGTGGGACGGGGTCGGAGGACACGGCGGAAAAGCAGGATATTGCGGACAATGACGTTGCTTTGTTAGAGTCTGGGATGACTGGGGACGGTTCACCTTCTGGTGGGACAACCCAAAACCCCAAAACGGTTGACCCACCAACGCCACCACCGCTTCCTCCGAGACCCTCTCCGCCTATACAAACCGCTGCAACCAAATCGGAAGCAGCGGCATCTGACAAGGCGGCACGTAGGGCTATGAAGGACCATGAAAAAGCACTCAAGCAGGCAGAGAAGGTTCGGGAGAAGGAACTTAAGAGGATACAGAAACAACGCGAGGTGGACTTCAAATCTGCTAGTAAACTCGAGAAGGACAAGAGTAAGGGCAAGGCTGGCCACCATTTTATCGTGCTGCCAACCGGATTGGGGCAGGTATTGGGTGGTGGGGAGAAGTGGGAAAAGGTGCCGATTGGGGGCGTGGACGATGAAGTCGCCGCACATTGTGGATTGTTTATACGAGGGCAGAATTTGGACTACGATGGACTGGTGGAGAGAGTTGGGCTGAAGGTGCTGGGATGGTGTGAAGGTTTATAGGAAGGAATGTATTTTATGTATATGGTATAATTATCGCATCCCATCGAATTATTTGGTTTGGAACATTATTTTAGACATCAGGAGATCAAACCGATTCTGTCAATGTCATATACCCATATTGTAACCCGAATATTTGATAAAAGAGGGGTATATATTTCACCAGACTTTGTAGCCCTCGATATTTGTATATACTGCAAAGCCAGGTCATCTAGATGATAAGTATATTTTGGCTCCTTGGCCTTCAACGTACGTTCAACCTTGAGATAGACACGGCATCCCATTTGTCACAAAATCAGGCTAACAACTACAAATACTAAATGTCCAAGGTAAATTCTCGATGGTTCCCTGATGGATGAGCTGGATCGGAAGGGAAAAACACTCGTTTTACAATTCTAGTCACCAAGCTAGCGTCGTAAGGCAGGTTCTCTTTTTGTTCTTCCAGATCATCAAATACAAACTGGAACTTTTCTTTTTTATTTCTACTTGTTGAATTCCTTGCTGAATCCCGGATTTCCTCGCGGGCTCTGGCAAGCAGAGTCGTATACTTTAACCCGATTATTTCCGCCTCAAATATCTCTAGAGGATTATCTCTCTGACATAGAGATTCGAAGGCTGCCGCAAGCCACTCTGGGATATCAAACTTTACAGCGAGGCATATTCGCTTCACAGGTTCCAATGGTGATACCCGCTTTTGGATCGCACTAATCGAATACCGGCGGACACTCTGAAAGTCAAATCGTGTGGCGATGGACAATAGGTCTATCCATTGTTCGAAGAATGTGTCGTCTTTGGAATGGGCTTCACGGGCTTCAAGTTCATACACCGGTGAGAAGAGTAAACTATCACGGGAGTGATATGCCCTGACGTTGTCCATCGAAAATGAATGTAATAAGTTCTGATAGTGTTTTGATACGTACCTTTGATAGAAAAAATCAAGAAGTCGCTCGAACTCTTGTGCTTTCACTTCAGGTAAATGGATGGGTCGATCGTCTGACACTCCATCCTTCCCTTCAGGTGGTGGCGGAGAGGTGAACATCATGCGGAAAAGATCTGACTCCCGAGTTAAAAAGTGGCGATGGACCTTGAAGAGTTTATTTTCGACCTGAGATGCGTAAGATCAGTTTATGCAAGGGTGAAGCAAGGTTTGTTGTGATTACAAGAAAGATCGATATCTCGTCATCGAAGTAGTATCTTTCGTGGCGTGATACATTCGTCGTAGTTGGAGGAGTGGTCATGGAAGCGTATGTATAGTCGCTGATACACGTCAGGAAGTACGTTGGCACCTGTAGGGCATCAAGCTTCCCAGTAAAGAACCCGTATATAAGATACCTTTTTGGAGAATTTCCTTATATTACGCTACCAAATGGAAGGGTATATAATCGATCCCACGATCCCATATCAATCATATTTATACTTGTACCACTTTCACGAGTGCTGATGCACGTCAGGAAGTACGCCGGCCGTTACCCTGTTATGACCTAGGTGATGTTGTCCAGAATTGGGCCAAGGACTCTAGTGAAATGGTAAGCGGTGGATTGTTTCTCCTTTCCCCTGTTCTATTCATATGTTTTATGTCGTTTGGAGACGAGCTTCAAATAATTATAGTGTTTTTCAGAAGCTAAAAGAAGCGACAAGATTGATATCTGTCTATTCTGGTGAAGACCCAATCAGGTCTCAGATCTCAGACATGAACAAGGGGCAAGGGGCGTGTTAATGCTACACTTTTACTACAAAGTAATTTACTTGAAACTCGTCGTCATCTTTCCTCAACAGTCGATATACCCAGATGAGTCAGATCGATGAGACTAGTATTTCCGCCAGAACCCTCCTTTTACGATGACCACATCCAACGCAGAGGCAGAGGCCGTATTTTATTACTCAGGATTGTGCTCATCCCCCAGATTAGTTTACCGCACAGGGACCACGCCATAGAAAAAACCTACTAGACCTGAGGCCTACAATGTGTTAAATGAGCTCCGCCCAGTTTTCGGCCACAAGCTCAACACCATCTGGAAGGACTTGGGGCCAAAGGTTTGTGACTTGCTGGATTCCCATGGGATCATGTGGACGACCATAGATATTGTTCGCTTTATCAAGATCAAACGTGGAGAGGTCGTCGGCCCCGTTGTGCTTTGGATTGGTGTCGCTCTTGAGACTCTCACTGGAGAGTGTGCGCGCCCATCTGCGAATGGCTGTTTAGACCTCCTTAAGGAATTTGACATCACTGATGTTGAAGTCGCATTCCGAGAGTCCATCTATATGCGATCAGCGGGTCCAAGCGTCCCCAGCCTCACGCTCACCTTACAACATCCAACCACCTGTATTCACAGTCCTCTTACCTCCGCACTTGGGCTTTCCATTTCTACACAGGCTACACCTCATGTTGAGGGTACCGGGGGCCTCTACCTCGCTGAAGGTGGGGACAGCAACAAGATTTTACTCGTTACAGCCCGACATGTCCTCTTCCCACCAAATGAGGGACCTAACAACAACTACGATATCACAAATGCCAATACACCTCATCGAAACGTCCTCCTCCTTGGCATCAAGGCACTCCGGAAACTCGTTGAATCCATCAGGATGGAGATAGCAACAATAGGTAGAATGAACGAGTTCTACAACGATTCACAGGCAAGAGGAATTTGAGGAGGATCAGGACGGTTTTAGGGGGGCTACAAGGGAGGTGATACAGAATCAGGGGCCGTTGGATAAGGCAACAGAGGCAATAGGGTCCCTCAAAAGACTCCTTAAAGAAATCAGAGAGAACTGGAGTGAGCCGAATCAACGTGTCTTGGGTCATATAATTCGCTCTCCCCCTATTAGTATGGGTGCCGGCACGGAAGGATTCACAGAAGATTATGCAGTGGTTGAGCTCGACAACTCTAAGATCAACGAGAATTTCAAAGGAAACATCATAGGTGCGTCCCGACCTATCTCACCAATGTCATCTAGCTTACCTGTTATACGCAGACACAAGGATGGAACTCGTGGAATTTATAGGGAAGATGGTCCCCCACACTGGCTCTGACACGGTTTTCGAATGTCGCTTCGATCGCCTCTTACAGCTCGATGGTATCTTATCAGAAGACGTAATGCATAGCCCTGATACATTTGATCGCAACGATGAACCGTGCCTCGTAGTCGTAAGGAATGGGAATGCCACTGGAACCACCATAGGCCGCCCCACCGGCGTCTTCTCCTATGTTCGTGAATACTATACCAATGGCACTCATTCAACATCAACCGAATGGGCTATCCTTCCGTATGACTACAAGTCCGGTGACTTTTCTCTCCCAGGAGATTCGGGGGCCGTCGTTGCTGACTGTTATGGCCGGATTGGCGGTCTCCTCACTGGTGGTGCTGGCAAGATCGGATCCTTCGATATCACTTATGCAACACCTTTCTTCTGGCGCTTCCCACGTATCAAAGAAAATGGGTTTCCGAATGCCTATATCTACCCGGTTATATAGCCTAGCACTCCCAACGAGAGGTCAAGCCATGTTGTTCATTTTACTCCTGCAAGTCCTTCTGTCATGCTCATATGATTGGGTTATCAGTGCCTCAGTTGGTGGGATGCTTATGTTTCTCTTTTTTTTTCCATCTCATCTTCTTATATAACGCGTCCAAGCTTCTGACTTGGAGACCGCCACATATATTTGTTTCGTTCACGCGTCCGGTGGCTTCGAAATCCAGGACTCACACTTATTCGTAATCATCTTGTATTTCTATCACATTTCTGCGCTTAGATGTCTGTTAGGATGGTCAAGTAAATTATTTATCTAGTAGTT